>JANTPM010000187.1:31048-52274 GCA_025434745.1 Erythroxylum divaricatum | reverse complement strand
ACTTTGTTCTATGTCAGCGGGCGCTCTCATGTCCTGACACCACAATGGTTCTCTAGCATAAGAAATGTTAAAATCATCTGTTTGGGAAGGTGGGAGTTCAAAGGTAAAAAAGAAGACATTCAAGAGGAATTGGAAGGTAAAGAAGAAGCTATTCAAGAGGAATTGGAAGGTAAAGAAGAAGACATTCAAACATGCCAGAAAGGATATGATAAAGTGCGCGGACCAAGTAGTGAATCTCCCACTTATGGACCGTCAATCAAGTTCCTGCAGGGTCAAGTATTTGAAAAATCTCAAGTTTCTTAGCCTTGAAGGATTCCATAGGATGAGTGAGCTTCCTGTCGCTGCTGGGTCGCTTAAGAATCTTATCGTTTTGAATCTTAAAGACTGCAAGCGTCTGGCAGCACTTCCAAACGATATAGGATTACTCAAACACCTAACTCACTTGGATATTTCCGGGTGCCAAGTTCTGAAATTCATGCCCAAGGGGCTCAAGCAACTCACGGCGCTCCAAGTCCTAAAGGGGTTTGTTACAGGTGATCGCTATGAAGGCAGATTGGTATGTAAACTTGATGATTTAGTAGGATTGAAGAAGCTGAAGAAACTGAGCGTCATCATTCGCAAGAGAACACCCGAACATCTGCTTGCTCTGCAGCGTTTTCCTTCTCTAAAAATACTTCGAATATCATGGGACAACAAAGTCGATGGAATTAACGGAGTGGATAGTAGCACGCAATGGCTTCCCCCAGGTCTGGAGAAACTTGACCTCCGGAGAATTCCAACTAACGCGATTCACTTTCGGGTAATGCCTGAAAAGCTTAAGAAGCTCTATTTCATAGATGCAAATCTCTTCGATCTATATCTTGGTCCAGCGGACTTGAGGATACTACGTCTCCAAAGCTTGCCTTACTTCCGGATGGATTTAAGGGACATTATTGATAAATTCCCCCAATTGATTTATTGCAAAGTAGGTGGATGCTCTAAGATAGAGGAGTTCTTAGACAGGATGATGAAAGAAAAGGGATTCCATAAGCTAGACGAGTCGTCCCCAGCAGCTTGGGTGAAAACAAATTTGAATTATGAGAACTTGAAGCAAGATTTAGAATTCAAATGGTCGTTTCTTCGATCAAAATAGAAATATAATGCGTTTGTATATGACAAATATATGATTAGAACGCTTCTTAGAATTGAAAACAGATGATGAATTGTGTTGTAAAAATCGTGAAAAGTATCAATTCTCGAATCTTATTTTCGTTTCTTTTCCAAAACTTGTAATCAGGTTGTTCTTGATATCGACCATGACTAAATCTTTAGCTTGCTCTGTTGTGTGATTCCAGACTTTATTCTATGGCTAGTTTCTGTTGGATGTAATGACTTTTAAAATCTTCCAATGAAGTGAGTTTTCATAGGGAAAACAGTAGTTCAAAACACTCTGCTGAAAGTTACCCCTGATTCTGCAAAGGGACTTCCAGGACAATCTAAAAAACTTGGATAACCCATAAAAAATAGGATCACATTTTTTACAACTTTAAATCATTCTCTAATATTCCCTCTCCATTCAAAATTGTAAAACTTCTTGAATTTAATAATGTAATTTCCATCACCCTTCAATAGTTGGAGCACTTATCTCCAAAAGCTACTTCTTGGTGCACTTCTCACTAATATTAAAAAAATATTTCTTCTTCTACAGTAACATGTGCTAAATTGACAATTTCTTTAGTCTTTTTTTTGCAATTTCTTTGTACATACCCAACTTCTTACACTTGAAACACTGAATCTTTCCGTTGTGCCAACATTTATCATCATCATGACCAAGTTTCTTGTCAATATCACCTTGAGATTGAGTTTGTCCTTTTAAAGATGAGGCTTTTGCTAGATAAATTCCCTCAATTACCTGTTGAGCTCCTTCTTTTCTCAACATCCTTCTTTGCCCATGAGTATGCTGATCATTGATTAATTCTGGCAAGATAATTTGATTAATATTTTTTGAATTCTTTAGAGATGAAATTTTTGCCTCAAATCTTTCAGTAAGCTTACAAGCACTTTCTCTACGATTCTACTATCAGGCAGCTCTTCTCTTATCAATCTAATTTTATTTACCACCATCATTATTATCTTTTCTTCTATCCTTATAATCTCAAAATCTCTTTAAAATTTAACACTTGCATCCACCTTATTCTATCATTGCCATGATAGAGTTCCCTAGCTATTTCGCAATCCATAATTCTTGGAAAAATTAACTCAGAGACAGTAGTGTAAATTTGAGATAAGCTCTTGGAGCTTTAACTTCTTCATCTTCATGAACCCTAATTTGATTAAGTGTTGGGTTATTTACTAGAAGTGGCATTTGTTTTTCACCTTCAACCCACTGCCACAAGTCAATACCTCTCCAGTGAGCTTTCATTTTGATTGCCCAGATTTAATAATTCTCACCATTAAAAATTGGAGATGAAAGAGCTAATATATTGTTGGACGTCATACTGTTATTGTCTCTCGAATACTACAGGCTCCTTAAGATTGTAAGAAGCTGTGATACCATATTAGGTTTTAGAATTTGATATTAACCCAAAAAAATATAGTAAAAAAAAGGTAATGTAAGAGACAATTTATTGATGAGTTGCTCTTTACATTGACGTTAAAGACCTAAATATACATGCAATGAAATAATAAGCTCAGGGCTTATTTGTTTTCATTTAACTTTCATGTTTTTAGTTATGGTTTTCATAAAAAAAAAGAAACAAGTTTTTAAAAGTTTAATTGAATAATGTTATCATTTCTTATTTTTAAAAAGAAAAATAACACAACTTTACAAAAACGTAAAAAAGATGTTTTTCTAATATTTCGCAACAAGTTTTCACCCGTTTTAGTTTCTATTTCCTCCTCTTGTAAGCTTCATTATAGAAACTGAATCTCTTCCCTCTTCTCTTACATCCCAAACTCATCTTTTCTCTCTCTCTCTCTTACTTCTTTCTTATCTCTTACGTCTCGAACTCATCTCTTACGTTTTTTTTCTATCCGTGCAGAAAGCAAAAGCGAAAGCTTGGGCTTTTAACCAAGTGAGTTTTCGAAACTGATTTGATATTTTTCCAATTATTTTATGATATTTTTTCTGGTTTTCTTAGTTTCTTATTTTCCATCGACGTCTGATCTTTTTGTGTTTCTAGTTTTCCTAGAATTTATTTATGCTTTTCTAAGTTACTGGTTTTCCTATTTATCATTTATATGCATTTTTGCATTTCCAATTGTTTGTTATTCTGCATTTTTGGTTAATTTTGACTTTACGTTTCTACATTTCGTGTTTTTGATTTCTACATTTCTATTTTTTTTATTTATGCATTTCTACATTACTAGTTTTCCTATTTATCATTATTTGCGTTTTTTTTACTTCTATATCTCAACCAAATAGGTTTTTATTTTTAATTTTTATGTTAATAATTTCAACTAAACATGTTTTTGTTTTTAATAAAAAATAGAATACAAAAACTAAAAACCGCAACAGAAAAATAGAAGTGAAACCAATCAGCCCTTTAACTAATATCTTCGTAAAGATTAACCAAACAAATCAAAAGTTTAAAAGTTTAAATACCTAATATAAAGGAAACAATCTAAATAAACCTGGATAACTCAAAAAAATTAGGATCACATTTTTAACAACTTCGAATTATTCTCCAACATAATAAATGTAAATTCACTTCCTAAGTTTCATAATGCTCACTTCTTGATAAATTTTGAGGAGATAATGTTATTCTTTTCAATGAGAGCAAAAGGCCTTATACAAAATCCTACTTCTTAAAATAATTACACAGTAATTACCATAAATATTACAAAATATATTATTGTCTAATACCGCCTTCAAGTTGGAGCATGTAGGTCACGAATGCCCAAATTGCCACGCAAATTTGATTAGAAGTGAGACCAGGCATCCCAATTAGACCAGGAATCATATGAGTTAGACGGATCAATTTTGTTAACTGCATTATGCTTGCCCATTGTATGAAAAAAGGCAACAAAATTCAAAGAACAATAGAATCCAACAGCAAAACGAATTACCCACTAACTGAACACTGCAAACCGTAAAGCCACAATTAGCAGGGGGCTTTGTGATGAATGGCGATTTGAATTTTCCGCCCTTTTTTTTCTTCTTCTTCTCCTTCCTTTGCAAGAAACTTCTTCCTATACACTAAAGTTTGAGCCAAACACCGCCGCGACAAGATTAATGAAGTCAAAGTTTTGACTTTGATACCATAATATTGATCTATCTCCTATTGGATTGCCTGATGGAGTTCAAACCGTTGCTGTCAAAAAAGGTTGTGTACTCTTAGATGGACTTTTTTCATCATGTCTTGTATGTTCCAATTTTGTCTTGCAATCTTATATCAGTTAGTTATTCAATTTCGAATGCAAATAGCTTTGTGACATTCGCCCATAAATTGTGTTACAATATTGTACTTCGAGTGGTCCTATTAGAGTTGGTGAATTTCGAAATGGGCTCTGCTACTATAAACCAGTGAAAATTGCTACAGCTTGTGCAGTAAGTGGAGTAAAGGGCACTTAAGTGGAGTAAAATTCCTAAAATATTTACACAATAATTGCCATAAATATTACAAAATATATTATTGTCTAATACTTCTTCCTCTTTACCGATGTGCAGACTTCCTCGAACAATATAAAATTGTAATTGTGCAATTTGATGGAATTCTTTATCTTCTCATGTTGAATTACTGAGAAACAATCTATCTAACAAAACTTCAAGGGATATAGCATAACAAGTTTCTATTCTCCATCCAAATGACTTGAAAGAACTATTACACTACAAGATACAGTACTTCAAGTACTTGTGATTGCATGTTTCTATGGCATACAAAGAGAAGCTGTAAACAACGTCGTTTCACAATTCAAATGAGAAGTAGGCCAAATACATTTTTTTCTTGACCAGATCATTTCATTGCTTTTAAAAAGCAATGAAAACCTCCCCCACATGCAGAGACGACTAAGGTTTATACTCACCCAAACGAAGTCCAACACACTATGAATAAGTATTATGGAAATGAATTACCTGGAAAACCAAAACCTTTGTATGGAGACAAAGACGAAGATGCACATCGAAAATGAAGACGACGATGGGAACAACTATTTTCAAAAGTTTAGGCAATTAAGTTTTCAATATGACAAAATGAAGTCATTTTGGTGACATTAATGCTTTAGCGACGATTTCAATAAAGCGTTTAACTTTTCGCAGTGATTTTGGTAAAACATCACCAAAGGTTTAACCTTTGGCAAATCCCTTTAGTGACGGCGGTTTTGATATTCGTCGTCAAAACCTTTTTTTTATATATTACACACTATATATTATAGAAATCATACACAATATAGAAATTATGTATAATAGTATGAAATTTATATATAATAAATAGATTAATGTGATTAAATAGAATAATATGATAACTAAGATATGAGAAAATTTGTCTATTATCTATTATTTATTATCTATATATTCATATATCATTATATTATTTAAAATTATTATTATCTATATATTCATATATCATTATATTGATTATCATATGATATATCATTATATTAATTACAATATATTTAAAAATAACTACAAGATACTTATAAAATGGAAATTAATATTAAGTATTAAGAATAAATTAAAATAGAGTTATTTAAGTCTTTGATGATGAATTCTGAAATTATCGCCAAAGCTTACTTTTGACGACGATTTTAATAAGATGTCACCAAAGGGTATACCTTTCGCGACGATTCTAGTAAAACATCGCCAAAGGCTTCACTGACGATTTTGTGGAAGCATCGCCAATTGTGAAGTCTTTGGTGACGAGTTCTAAAATTGTCGCCAAAGGCTCACTTTTATCTAAGATTTGTAAAGTGTAGCAAAAAAAAAATTGTAACCATAGAGCTAACTTATTGTTGTGCATACAAAGACAATGTTGCTCTATTTTATATTCGTTCTTCACACCTGCTCTTTCACTAATTTTTTTAAATTTTTTGGATGGTTTTTAAAGAGTATTTAAAAATAATAAGCAATAAGTTAACTTTTTCTAGTTGTACGAAAATAATGTCACCTTAGTCATGCCTTAGCCACCAGCACCATCATCGCCAGTGCCATCAGCACCACCATCTTCACACCCCCGCCATTGCCAAATCTCAAAATAACTCCTCATCTATAACAAAACAAACTCTACTGACATAGAGGCTCTTTTTCTCTCCCCGGAAAGAACCCACACCACCATAGCAATAGCCACTATCACCACTATCCACACACCCCTGCCATCGTCAAATCTCAAATATTCCTCTATCCCTCTTTAACCATAAACAAACTCTGTTGACAGAGAGCTTCCTTTTCACACCCTAGAAAGAAACCCTAGCTTTTCCACCAGATCTCTTGCTCAAATTTGAAAAAAAAAAAGAGAAGAATTAGTGCCAAAATGGACACTGATATTTCAACCCTTCTTTTAGCCATCAAACAAACTATCTCTCCTAACCCTAACTTAACCCCTCTCTCCCCCACTAAACTTTCTGCAGCACTCCCCTCTTTCCCATCCTTCTCTACAACTAACCCTAACCCTCTTCCTAATACTGCTGCTCCACCTAAGGGTTTTACCCCAATTGCAGCTGGATACACAACTAGAGGGCCTAGGAAAACATGGAAATAGGTTGTGTGTGATAACTCAGACTCCTCTCTAGTGTTTAGCCCTACGTTAGAGATTGATGGTAAGTTAATAATGGCTCCTAGTCTAGATGTTTTACAGTAGGGAGCTAAGTCATGGGAAGCTACTCTTATCGGAATTTTCACGGATAAAAGGCCTGCTTTTCCTATTAAACAAGCATGGGCTTCAAGAAATTGGAAAGGAAGATGACTAATGGAGGTAATGCTAACTGAAGAGAATAATATAATCTTTATCTTTTATTCCAAATCGAAAGCTCAAAAGGTAATAGAAGAGGGTCTATGGCATATCACTCAACTTCCCCTATTTCTTCAAAATTGGGAACTAGGAATGGAGTTAGAAAAAATTAGAATGAAGAGCATCCCCCTATAGGTGAATATCCACAATATCCCCTTGGAGTATTGGACTACGAAGGGGCTACTTAGGAAACCTATATGCATGGATGAAAATACTGCGTTAAGGAATAGAGTAAGTTTTGCTCAATTATGTATGAGTATAGACGTCTCTAAAGAAATGAAGGATAACATCCATGTCCTAAGGTTGGCTTATGAAAACTCTCTTAAGAAGACAAAGTATTGGTGACTTACTAGAGGAAACCGTCTCTTAAAGCTCAAGGTGAAGAGTGGAAACTGATAGGTAGAGTCTTCATTAAAGGTGACTATTGGTAAGTGATGGTTATGGAAAATAATGAGTTTGAAGAAATCAAAGAGACTGAGGAGGCAAAACAAGTAGCAAAAAACTAAGAAATGGTTCAATCAATTAATGTATCCCAGAAAATAAGGGAGTGTAATCCAAAGGAGAATAGCCTTGATTCGGTTCAGCAGAAAGAAGCTTATCACATTCTATCAGAAGATGTCTACAAGCCTTCAATGAATGAAAGAGAAAATGAGTTGGAAACTAGTGATACTAATCCAAAAGAAGGAGCTTCGGCTAGTAAACAGATTGAACAAAGTCCATAAAGGACTGATTTACAAAATGCCAGTAATCAAGAGGAGCAATTTGATCAAGTCACATCTCAGAAAAGTATTAGGAGCACTAGGAAAAGCTCTAAGGAGAAAACATATTGTCTATGACTTTGATTGTATGGAATATGCGTGGAATAAACAATTCTTCAAAGCTTAATGCTTTAAGGGATTTTGTCCTAAAAGAAAAGCCTAGGGCTTTTTGTATATTGGAGACTAAAATTAGATAAGTAAATCTGAATAAATTGGATTGTCTAGGAAGCAAATGACAATTCATTATAACCATAAAAGTCATGTATATGGAAGGATTATTCTAGCTTTATGATGGTAATTCTTTGAAAGTGGAGGTTCTGTAATCAAGGCAGCAACATATACATACCAAGATTTGTTTTAAAATGGAAAATTCTTAGGTCTTAGCTACCTTTGTCTATGGATTCAACACTGTGCTCTAAAGATCAGACCTCTGGAATGACCTAAGAAGGATTAAGACTTTGGTAAATGCCCCTTGGGTAGTGTGTGGAGATTTTAATACCATATTGTTTAGACCAGAGGCTAAAGGTAATTGCAATATACTAAACTACTCTTCTGATTTGTTTGATTGTATGCAAGAGGTGGAGCTTATAGATCTAAAATCTAAAGTTCATAAATTTATTTGGACTAATAAGCAAAGTTTCGCTTGGCACAACAGAAAAAATTTGGATAGGGCTTTGGTAAATGTGGAATAACTACACACTTTTTCAAGAAGTGCTGCGAAATTCCTAGATCCTGGAATCTCTGACCATACTCCTATAAAGATTGATAACTTGTTCACTACCTCCAGAGTCCATCACCCTTTCAAATTTACAACTTTCTAGTTAACATGGAATGTAACATTCTGTATCCCATGTTAAGGGTTAGGACCCTAGAATAGTGTACATGAAAGTTTATTGAAAGGTGAGAAAATACACTTCATGGTCATGCATAATATAGCATACACATACACGTAAATATTGATCTCTGCACATTAAAATGATTGTACTTGTATTCATTGACATTTTCTGATATAATTGATTTATAAATGTGATTACTTTTGAAAATTGTAGTTGTTATATGTTGAAAATTGAATTGGTAATTGTATTTATTGATTTAAAATTTTTGGTGAAATTTTAGAAAATTTCTGAAATTTTGGGTGTTTCTGGACTAAGAAAAATGTCAAGTGACAAGGAAATTGATAAATGGTAATAGAAATAATAGTCAAATGATAGTGGAAAATTTTATAGTTGACTTTGGAATTTATTGAAAAAATACCATTGAAATTTGAGAGATAATTGGAGTAAAGATTAGAGATGATTGGACTAGGTAAATAAGAGAACCTAGTTTAAGCTTATAGAAATTGAACAAGTGATAAATGTCACTTGCTTAACTTAACCTTTATTCCTACGAATATATTAGAAAGATCAAATTAATTGTTTTGATCTTGCTTTCTTCTTCTTCTTCATGACTTTCTTCATCCTCTATAAGTTTATTACTTCCAGACACTTTATCAACCTCATAATGCAAGTTTTACTCTCCCTTTTCACTTGTTATTTCACTGTGTTACCTTCCTCACTATCACTGAAATACCTAACCTTACAACCTTCAACTGTTGATAATCTTGTTGTATTAGATAGCAAGGGTTCATGTGATTTTGAAGAAATTGGAGTTTTAAACAAGTATTGTATGGTTTTTATGATATATGGAATTAAATATGCATCATGTTAGTTAACAGTTCAGTGTTTATTAAGTGAGGATGCTTATTTGTTGAAACTTGAGTGATAATTTTGGGTATGCCGCGTGTATTGTTTTTGTATATTTGATGATCAATATGTTATAAGATGATGTTGAAATGAACTTTCTGTTAGAAAAATCATTGAAAACATGTATAAAAAGAGTGCAGAAATTCATGAAAGTTTTATACACACACACACTCTGTTTTTACTATTGATATATGTGAATTTCCTTAGGAGAAATGAATTAAAATGAGTTTAGAGCTAAGGAAAAAGGTGTAAGGTGATGTCGTGATATGAGAAAATAATTAAAATGATAAGTTTAAGATGAAGTGAAGGTGTAGATGAAGATGAAAAAGTGCAACAGAGGAAGAGAGTGCAAAAAAATGAAAAAGTGCAGAAAACATGATGAAGATGCTTGAGGGATATGTTATGTTTCTATTGTTTGTGAACAATCATAGATTGTGATTTGTTTATGAATAAAATTGAGCTGAATGGGAGTCAAAATTAAGAGAAAATGATAGACATGAGATATAAATGGTCGATTAAACAAAAGAGGGGAAGAAGAGAAGAAAAATTTGCAGTTTGTGATTTTGGAGAAAAAAATATGTGCACGATCGTGACATTGATGAGACGTTTTGTAGTACACGATCATGCACAAGCATGATCGTGACATTATGCTGTCGACTGGGATTTTCGTCACAATGAAGGCTTACTAAAAAGTGAAAATTTTAAAATTCTTCCTTCTTTTGGCTATAACTTCTTCTCCTAACCTCCAAATGACTTGAAATTTGAACCAAAAAACTCCTAAAACATTTTTCTTTCTCTCCAACAAAATTTATGGCCATATGAATTCATTCAGAAAATATTGATTGATGAATTTAGGATGAAAATGATGAAGTGTTCTTAAATATGATAAATGGAGTGTTTTCGCTGAACATGCTTCGGTACTGTGACCATATTTTGATTAGTAGATATCCAAATATGATGATTTTTTATTTATATTAAATAGAGACATATGGATACAGATTCCTTAAGGAAATATAACTTTAATTCTAGCTCTAAGAGTTCTAGAATTTGGCTTGAAGTTGAGTACAGAGCAGTGTTATAGTTTAAGAACAGTTTGAAGTATTTTAAGTATAAATTTCACAATATAAAACAAAATGGTATGATCTTGGTGTCATTAAAAACTTAAGACATAGAGGAACTTTTTAGAAGAAAAGGTTGTCTAAATACTCCATTTTCCTTATCATAATGATCATACAAAGTTGAACCAAAAGTCTATTTGGACAAAAAGTTAGAATGATTAATTGAATGATGAACTTAGAATAAATTTGTTTTCATTGAGGTGTAAACCTAAGCTAAAATTAAACTTATGTAAGTGTTGGCATAATAATGATTATGCAAAGAGAATAATGGAATTATACCCGAGATTGTCATTGAAAATGCATTGTACATAATCCATACATACACATTTGTGCATAAATGAACACTTATAATTGTGTAAAGTTATAATGTGAGTAAATGTGTATGTATTTCATGATATAGAGGAGTATTTAGAGCGTCAACATCCAGATGTTGTCGGTACTTCGAGGCAATAGGTTTCTGGAGCAACCTGTGAGTAACCTAAATAGTCTTACTTAATTGATTGCTTGTTTTAAATTATGTTCTGAATTATCTTATGATTGTGAATTTGATTGTGTTGATTCCAGACTTCGAAAGTTTAAGACGTTTGATACATGAATGAGATATTGGAAGTGTTCCTTGTATGTGAATCTAATTGAAATAAGTGTACTCAATAATCTTGTTGAATGCTAGACCAAGGTCTAATTATAAATGTATTCTGAATGTGAATATGAAATCATATGATTGATTGAGAATATGAATGTGAATATGATGCATTTTATTATATGAATGCATGAACAGATAATGACAGTTATGACTTGAGTAGCTGCTGAAATGAACTTAAAGCTCAGAGTGTGATTAAAAGCCAAAGGCTCACTATGTATAATGAGCCCTATATCCCCATCGAATAAGAGACAGTTATTAATGAGCCCGGTATCTACAATAGATAAGGGACATACATAGGCATTCGGTCACAGCAACGTAATAATAAAAAATGAATCTCATAAGCATTTCATATACATTTATTTTGTATGTTTGTATAATTGAAATGTATTGTTGACTTGTAAGTAACTATCGAGGCTAATACCTCACTGAGTTTGCAAAACTCATCAAAATTGCAACGTTGACATTTTAGGATTGAGTGAAGAAACTAGTGACAAGGAGACTCTACAAAAAACATAGTTTTTGTATTTTTAAAAAGAAAAAATGGTTCAAAGGTCGATCAGCTAAGACTGAAAAATTAAATATAATTTTTGTTTAAATCCTCATGTGTGTAGTGTGTTTTGTATTTAGTTTTTATAATGTACATATAGGGATGAAATATGAAATGCTACAATGTACATATTCGATTTTTATGAAATGAAATAAGAAATTTGGTTTTTAAAATATTGTGATATTTATGTATTAATGATGATATCATGATTAAGTTAGTGACATGAGTGCTCCAGCATGCCATCCTTGTGGGGTACGTATTCGAATATTGTTCAGGATGTTAGGTACGTGTCTTATAAGGTGGGGTGCTAAAATAGTGGTATCTTCTTGTTTTCCAAATCAAATGAATGATTTCCAAACTGCCATTTATGGAGGAAATAGGATGATCATAAAATTGCCATAAACCGTTATCCAATACCTTTTATGCCTTAGCTTCTGTGGAGAATTTAGAGATGAAATGGATCCCTTCTAAGATAAGAATCTCTAAAATTTTGAAACTTTTTCATGACTTATGCCACCATGCATTAACTAGTAGAAAAGTTAGTCAGTTATCTATGAAGAACCCAACAAGAGAGCTAGACCATATAGCTGCACCTTCCTTTAAGATTTCTAGTGGAGGCTCCATTATAGGTTGGCCATTTCAAATTGAAGGAGGGAATTATTAAAGTGATGAAACACCAATTGTATCAATAAGAACTTGGCTCCATATTTTTCTTGTAGAATCTAAAGCTGAACTAATATAAACAACTTACGTGAGGAGGAGCTTGCACTAGAGGTGGCAATGAAAGCTCCTAACTTTGCATGACTAAATCGGCTGGATAGTAAAGCAACTTGGGTAAAAGGGAGGCTAAATCAAAGGTAGGAACAAGAGCCCCTGACTTTACATGAGCGAATGGGCTAGATACTAAGCTAACATAAAGAAGAAAGATGAAAATTAAATAAAGGGTCCAATTAGTGTCCTTTACCATAAATGGAAATGAAAGTAATAGGCAAAAAAAAGGTAAGTAACTAAGGTAAACATGGTCTAGAAACTAGATTTGTAAGGTGCAGGGACAAAAGAAGTTACTGAAATTATAGAAGTGTGTAGGAAGGGGTGATGAGATAAAGAACCAAAATGCACCAGGTTTGGGGGAGCTTCAAAATAGGTGAAAAAAAAGCTACAAGTTCACTAAGAGTTGTAACCATATCTGAACAAATCAGAGTAGATGACAAGAGGGAAAAAGAGTTTCATAGTTGAGATAAAAGAAAGCATGAGTAAGAGAACCAATAAAAAGCATTAGGTTAGGTGGGTTTTAAATCAAGAGCTCATATGGGAAAAAATAAGCGTAAGATGATGAAAGATGAGACAAAGAAAGTTAGAATAGACCAAGAGCAATGAATAAGGGAGTTAGGTGAGAAGGAGTTGAAGAAATGCAACATGAAGCTAAGGAGAAGTGGATAAGGACAGGGAAAAATTTTGCCTTAATTTTCAAACATAGAAGGTTTTACCCTATGTACTAAGTAAATCACTAAATTATTTAATTAACTAATGATGCATAATGAAGTGATGAACTTGATCCAATTAGTATTAATATGATTAGGTATTGAACAAATCATTGAGTGCATGCGATGATATACAAACTATGTATTTATTTCATATTCAAGTGACGAGTTTGATCTAATTCTTATTAGCATGACTAGGTATTGAATAAATTATTACGTACATGAAATGATCTATGAACTATGTATTTTAGATATTTTTATAGTAAATTTAAATATTTAATATATTTAAATATATAGTGTATATGCATTCGAGGGCTAAAGACATGCATGGATCATATGTCTATGTATTGTGTTTAATTTATGTTCATTTTGCTATTTATATTTAATTAATTTTCTTCTCCACTGAATGGATGTATTAACAAAGACTTGTGAATGCTATTAAGGACTTACTCCCTCAAGCAAAACATAAGATTTGTGCTAGGCACATCTATGCTAACCAGAGAATTGATTAGAGAGGTGATAACTTTAATATCTAGTTTTACATATTGCTAGATCAATTTTAAAAGTTGAAAGATATTTGAAAGGGATGTGTGGCGCATTATTGGAATATCTAAAAGGATCATAGAGGCATATTTTAGCTAATACTAAAATTGATTGCATTGACAACAATATGTGTTGAACCTTCAATAACTAGATTTTAGAAGAATGAAGTCAATCATTAACAATTTGAAAAATATTACAAAATGACAACGAAAAGAACCATAAAAAGGGACTTTTTCCTTCAAAATGGTACCATAACTTTTATCTTATGATCATAACCAAGTTAGAAGAGAACAGGCAAAAGAGCTTTAATTACTATATAACTTAGAATGAGGTTGATGGATATAAATTAGAGCATGGAACAAACATATTTTGTATGAAATTATATGATCCTTAAACATATATAGCTTAGGACTGGCATAAATATAATTTCCAATAGTAGATTGAATAATATTGATAAATTCTTCAATAAGAATCAATTTATATCGGCCTATGAGTATTTCCTTCAACTTTTAGATGATGAAACATTTTAGTCATTATTTGAAATTATAGAGGATCCCATAGTAAAGAGAACTTTTGGTTGTAAGAAAAAAAAAGAAAGAAATGTTTCAACAACCAAATACAAGAAAGATGGCTAGGTATATGAGGATTATGAGATGTATTAAGTACAACATTTAAGGGTATAATAAAAGAAGTTGAAATTTTAGTTATGAATTTTGGATTATTAAAAGTTTCCTTCAATATAATAATTATTAACTAATAATTAACAAAAAAGAGACATTGAAAAAAATACTTAATAAATCCAACATAAAAAGAAAACAATAACCCAAAGCTCACAAATAAAAGAACAGTCACCTATTAAAGCCAACTAGTTCAAGGAATTGAAAATAAAATATTTGTATGGAGAGGGTAAGACACAGATAAAGTAAGGAGTAGGAGAAAAGTAAGAGGCAAAGGCAAAATATCACAAATCAATAATTAAAAACGCAAAATTTAAATGAAAATCAGACATCGCAAGTTAGTGGTAGATTGAATGCATAAGAGAGAGGTCGTAGAAGAGGTACAGGAAGAGGAAAGATTTCACGGCCTTCAAATTATGAAGTACACTATAATAAAACAATCATTGTAATAGAATATTTTATATTTTATAACGTTCACCAATAGTCAATAAAGAACATAATTATGTACACCAACTTGTAATTGTTGTGTAGGAAGGACATTCAATTCAAATATTGACTCATATATATCAAATCTATGACTAATCATACAAAATTCAAATTATACTTCTATACCATCCACCAATCCTAAAAGGTGGAGACAAGTAATCCAAAAGTTAGGGGCATATATATTAAAAATCTTTTGCCTTTATTTTTAAGCATCTATGATGATAATTTTTTCTTTTTCTTTTTTCTGCAAATATAATTAAAGATATTGCAATTTGATGCAATTTGGGGCAAGTTTTTTTTTGATAAGTCATTATTATCACTAAAGTTAACATAATTTCTTCATTATTATAGACATTCATTTTATAAATGCTACTAGTTCATGTATATCTACATGTTATCAATTTAGATATAACTTTTTATAACTCTATTTTGTGTTTCTTTATGTTGATTTCCTTATCTCACTTATAGTGTTTAATATGGGTGAATTAGTATAAACTGAAGGCTAACACTTGTAATTTAACCATGGATATTTAATTGATAATTAGAACAAGGTAACATTCAATGAAAACAATGTATATAATTTGAATGTTGGTTTCTCTATCAAGCTTGAAAACCAAATACTACTCATATCCATATCAAAAAATTGTTATAAAGCTTGACTACAACAAGTGCAAATAATAGTAAGATATAAATCATACATATTGATGACATGTACTAGATTATCAAATTCTCATAATTTTTCTACTTCACCAACAATAAGTTTCAACATCCCCTTTAATTTGAATAACTCCACTTTGACTTTGGCTATTTTCTCTTTATTTTAAATTATTTTTTAAAAACTCTATTTGATTTTCTTTTCAACACATTTATTTTATAATGCAATGTCTTTATCTCTTCATTCATCTTATTGTTCTTAATTTATAGGGAGTTAACAATAAGTTTCACCTTTTGTGTCATATTTTCATCATACCAAAGAAAGAATCAACAAACCCCTTCCTACAACAATAAATATAATATTTCAATATTAATTTAAACGCATTAATAAATTTCCTCTTATGACATATTTTATGTTGCAAATAATCATCAAATATTTTACTAGAAATTTTGGTAATCTATAAAGTATCAATGAACTCCTCGTTCCACATCAAACAAATAGTTATTTGCACTCATTTATCTTCTACTATGACTCCTTCATGCTGATATTAATGCATCCACATCTACCATCCAATTTTTAGACATACATAATCAATAAACAACATTAAACATTTACTGTTTAAATATCGAGATTATTTAGTATAATGGTAATAATCGTTTAAACTATCCTTAATATCAAAATCGATTGTCAATTTACAAAACTCACTACTATATATGTTATTGAAAATGTGAATTGATAATTAAAGGGAAGGAAAAAAAATTAATAAACAAACACTATACTATTCATATTTTGCACAATCCTCATTTTACATTACAGTACATGAAAAAACGCCTACTAATAATAAACTAGTAATTGGAGTTCTTACCTCTTACAAACTTCTTCAAATGGAATCAAGATTGAAGATGATTGTCTCAGTTGAAGAGTAATATTTTCTCTCAAAATCAACTGAGAATGACTTTGATTTGGAGAAAAATTATGTTTTGAACATAAAATATCGATGATAATATTTGGTAATAAACATTTGCGTTTCAATAAATTTGAAATAAGTTTCTTTCATTGAAAATGGGTGGTTCACTATTAGGGGTTTAAAAGTGATGTTTTAAAAGTTTAAGACCTATTTGATGAAAAGGGAAATTGAATTCCAAGCATTAAAGTTGCCCTTAAAATGGGGGTTTTTTCCCCCTAAGATATATAAATATACATATTTGTGAAGTTTCCTCTGGCATTGAGTTTGGTTTATAGGCATAGTTATTATGGTTTTAAGCTTCATATTCATTAACAGAGTTATACACTTGGGATCTAAGTTGAGTTGTGAAGATGGAGAATACTTGTTATTGTTGCTGGTGGGAAGAGTGGCATATACAATGACTAATTATGGTGTAAAAGAATAAGCAAGTTATTGTGTAAATGTCATGTGTTTGCATATCTGATATTCATACTATGTGTATTTCATCATTATTTTTAACCTAACTTGAAAGAATTTTTTTTTAAGAATAGAATTTTTTAAAATTACTTAAAACTATATGAAATGTCTATTTCTTTCACACTAAAAAAGAGGTTTAACATTGCTGAATTATGAATATAAGACCTCAAAGTACAAACATCGGAGCAAGAATAAACATTCGAGCATGTAATTATCTATCAAATGATGATAAGGCCTTGTGATGTAAGACAAGGAATGCAGCTATTTTATTAGTTTCTGGGCAACTACTTGTTCCGGGCCTTGTTAATACCAGGCCATCAGAAAATGTCTTCTCCCTGTGAATGCATCCACTCCAAAATAGGCTCTACAAAGTGGGACAAAGATTATCACTATCCATCCTATATGCACAACCAAAAATTTTGTCAATGTCGGTAATTAGAACTCTTGACTCACTTTTCTGTACAAGATACTGCATGCTTCCAAAGGCAGAAATATTCCTTATGGAACCAATACTTGCACCAAGCTCAGCTTTCATCTCATCATGTAGGTAGTGTTCTCAGTAAGTGCAATGCTCGCTTCCACTGTGGCTTCTCTGCTAGTATGATTCTCCTCAACACTGGCACTGCTCCAGCAGCTAAAATGGCTGAATGATTTTCGTTGTCCATGCTCAAATTATATAGTATCGACAGGGCAGCTTCCACAGCCCTCTCACTCCCTCCTTCTACTAGGCTAACCAAAGGATATATTGCACCCTCAGAAGCAACAGTCGTAGTCGCATCTACCACTCCCTCTGAAATTATTCTGCTGAGTTCTACAACTGCAGCTTCCTGTGCTTCAATAGAGAAAGATTTCATCTGCTCTATCAGTCTTGGGATTGTCTCGTAAAGAATTACTTCCATGTTGATGGGACTCTCAGATTCTACATTAGAACTATAGGAGCCAAGTTTGGCCAGGCATGCAGCCACCCAATCTTTGTAATGAAGAGGGATGCTCGATTTTAGGATTTGTCGGAGTAGTGTGCTGAAATAAGAAGAGTTTATAGCATTGCGAAACTGCTCAAAATCAAGAAGCTTTGTCAGTAACCGTGATGCTGCAGATACTGCAAGACCAGCTTCTTCAGTTTGAAGAGCATATAATTCTGGATGCTGTATATTGAAATCAGAATCCATTTCTGCCACAAATCAAGAGCACAAAATATATAAGCTATCAAAAAATTATAATTGCAATATAATAATTCAGTAAAATATGTTACAAAAACAAATGATCAAAGAACTGACTAAAATCCCACCCAAAATTTGTCATCTTTCTAGTTCACATATGTGATTATTTAGGCACTGAAAACAAACCTTTTACTCTACAAAGTTCTAACACAAATTTGCTTTTCAGCCAAATATGGTAACTGGAAAACAAGTTATTAGCTGTTTTTCCCAAGTTACAAAAGCTTTAGAATAACATCAACTATCATTGCTACTCAAGCATAAAACTAATCTCAAGACTCAAAAAAGATCAACAGACAAAAGACTGATTGAACTTTTGCATAGTTTAAAAGATAATGCATGTCATTATTTACGTTAAGTCAGAGAATCATCAGCAATACCACTCAACATTCTTTGATTAAAAATTGCATCTAGGCCAGAACTGATATTTGATAATAGGATTGTGTCCATGCTCGCATCACTAATTGCCACAAACTCGAGGATAGAAGCTGCATTCCTTTGTAAATGAGGGGAAGAACTCTTCATAATGCCAACAAGAGAAGCAATGAGAACAGGGTCTGTCACAACTTGACTACAAGCATTTGCAAGACAAGCAGACAATCAAAATGAGCATAAACATTCCAGTGGTTAACAATATATGCACTAGTGAAAATTGGTCAACAGTGATAGAAAAAATCTGTTATTAACAAGATCAAATCATGAAGATAACCTCTCATTCGAGTTTAATAGTGGTGTATTATCTATAATTGTGGTGGCTCCACCTCCTGCAGCATCCAATTCTTTCCTAGAGCCATTAACTGGTTCATCGTACAACTGAAATCCATCATAAAACCCAGTAAGCCTATGGTAAACGTTTGATTCACAGTATGCTTGAAAAGTAACAGACAAACCTTTTCTTTCATTTCCTTACTAGGGTCTAACATTCGAGCTAGTAAATTCAAGGCCTGTATTGCAGCAACAATTATCAGGACAAAGCAACCAAGGATCATGTAAGCTCAGGAAGAAAAGGTTTAAAAGAAATCAATGGTTAAGGAATAGAAAGGAATGACCTTTTCCTTCATGCTTTCAGAGACGTCGGAGTTTTTTAATATGTTACACAAGGAAGAAACAATTCCTTCAGCTTCAATAATCCGACAAATATGAGTGCTGCAAATTTTAGAGTAATATCTCATGTTAAGCAGTCAAATATCAATAAATTGCTTTGGAAGGAAAATAACATTTTTGGGACACAAAAGCACAATGCTTAATTGTGTATTAGTGTGACTGTACAACATATGGCCCATATGATAGTAGAGAAACAAAATAAACCTCCTAGATGATTTGACAAGTGTGTCCAGGCGAAACCTATGTTAATATCCCCCCAACTATCTATCCACAGGAAATAAGACAACATTGCTTTGCTAGTTTCACCTTTCTGTACAACCTTTCACTCAGTACAAACTGATGAAGCTAAACACTTTATCTTGTACACTATATACCAGTTAAGGATTCCACATTCTACAAAGTAGGAGATCAAAATTTAAGGAGCAAACAAAATTGTACTTCATTTGATTTAAAATAACAATGACACTTCATGCAACCCCTACTGCAACCGTTGCTGTGCAGATGAACCTTGAATCTGTGATTTGCATACCTTAACAAAATAGCTGAAGCATAAATTGCAAGTTTCTATGTAATACTGGAACCTAAAGACTTATTGACATTGAAACGAATGACAGTACCTCATGGACAACCTCTCTAAAGCAACAATAACTGAAAGTTTGATAGAATCATTATGATGGTCTAGGAGTCGAACTAGATGGCTGACAGCTCCAGCTTCCTTAAATGAATTCCGCATATGTTCATTGATTGATGAATCAGCAATAGCCTCTGCAGCTCTTGATATGGCTGACTCATCTTCAAGCTCAAGAATCAAAACCAATCGAGCTACACCATCAATCCATGGCAAAAGTGTAAATTTTCGTTTAGAGGATGATTCAGTTTGAGATGATTTTGTGTCTTCCACTTCAATAGCCCCAGAACGAGCAAGAAATTGTTGCTTAGACCTTCCAATTATAGCTTTCATCTTGGCTTCCCCAACATCTGCGCTATTATCATCAATATTTAAACCAAGGAGAAGTTCAGAAGCACCAAATCTTGAAGGTCCCTTTAATGTACGTTCAATCCTTGTACCATCTGGAAAATCAGGCCATGAATGCAAGGCAGGAGTGAAGGTCCGATAGGCAGCTGAACCAATCAGAGGGACGGGAACAAGACCCTCCTCAATGATAAGTATCCTATAATACTCATTCTTAGCAAATTCGACAAGAGCATTTCTTGCTTCCTTCCTAATGATTTTAGATTCTTCTTCGACTTCTGCTTTCAAGAAAACTGCCTGCATTTAGTGTCGAGTGACATTAGACTACTTAATATGTAAGAAAAAGCATCAATTGACAACAAAAGTTGAGATAAGTTAGTAACACTAAAAAGGTCCATATTGAGGCATCTCCATGTGATTTCCTAATCGACAGTCTCTCAACTGAAGAGCTATTAAAAGAGCATCTACAAGTTCAAGTTTTCCAAATCAAATTGAGAGAATGCTCATATCATCTTTGCTAAAGCAATAAAGAATTTGAGAAACAGTATTTTATACAAAACAATTTTGCTATTTATACAAACAAACATTCCTTTGTCAAGAAATACTAACGCCAATTAAAGCATATAAATAAAGTTTTAGGAAGTTCAAAAAGCAGGTATTGCTCAATTTCATGTTCTTTTGTTTTATAACAGATATATAAAGTGAATTCACAACTCAAGACACCATAAAATAACCATGAAATGCTTCCAGTTCATGAATTTTGACAGTCAAGGTACTACAGAAATGCAGACTTTCCTGACTAAATGACATACTAATTCCATAATATTGAAGTATGAAAACGAGAAACTAAACCCTTAAGTGTTAGGAGCTACGGGGGTGAGAGGAAAGACAGGGGCTAGGAGGGTGATGTCAGAGTTAGTTAGAGTTGGGCTGAGG
>JANTPM010000185.1:0-25609 GCA_025434745.1 Erythroxylum divaricatum | reverse complement strand
TCTGAAGAGAAAGGATGCCCCTAACGGTTGCCTACAAAAAAAGTATCACATTTCTTACACAAGTTAGCAATGGCAACTCAAATCTAAAATACTCAATACCCAACAATTTCCAAAACATTCTACCTTCACAATTCAAAACAGCATTTAAAATACATCCAAAACCATTTATGTAAACAACAAAAGAGTAATGCGCCAGTTCTACCAATTAAATGCGAGGAATAAAAATATAGGTTAATTGGCAATGCCATTCCTTGACTGCTCACAAGTAAAATATATCGGTCCAATACTAGATTGCTGAGATCGTAATAACATTTCGAAAAGGTAAAATAACAGAAATGCAACCACCATATCACGGAACTAATATTGCAAATTTCAATGCATCAGGAGTCCTATTTTAGCCTACAAATTAAGTAGCTTAATTTTATTATCAGTACCAACAAACTGAAAACGAAACACAGCTCCAGTTCATCTGAATGATAATTGCCATATAACGCGTATCATTTCTGTTTACCAACACGCTCTTCCTTTTCGTTTTTCTCATTTTAGTGTCTACAAATTTCCAACAGAACAATCACCGAACTGGATCGAACCAAGATATAAAAAGACGGAACTCACCAAATCATTACCTTTCACTACTCAAAAAACGATTAATTTCCACGAATAACAACTTGTAGAACCCAGCATGAAAAGAAACCCTAACAGAGCCACATAGAAGTTAATGGAGAGAAGACATTAAAGTACCATGGATAGAAAACCCGGTAGATCAGCTTGGACGAGCCCGGGAATTCAACTAAATTAAGACACCAACGAATCGAGAAGGAACCAAGCCAGCAGTTGAGAAACTAAGGATTTAATGTTGTGCTCCTGCCGTTCAATAGATGTTGACGGAACTGTTGATTGCTTTCATTGCTTTTACGATGCGTTTGTGATCACCATACGAAACACGTAGAGATGTTGCACATGAAGCATCCAACGGTCCTGAATCGTTGACGTCAGGGTCAGCTTAACTTTTTGGACTCGGATTACTATTCTTAATTAACATAGAAAGCCTAGGCTTTGTGCCAAGGTTAGGCCCACTGTGTAGGACCCCTATACCTTTGAGAACCCCAATCGAAGGTACACTAGTCACAAGTGTGAACCCTTTTCTTTCGAGTTTAATGATGATTTATACTTTGGTATGGTTACATTTTAATTTTTATAGTTTTGTTACAATTTAAGTTTGATCATTATATTTTGTAGTGATTAATAAATAAATAAGTATTTAATGATTATATTAGTTATATATAAAATTTTAAAGACCAAACAAATTACCTTAAAAAATAATTACAAATTCTTAGGTTAATTAATATAAAATTTATAAACTTTATGTAAATTTGTTGTTTATAAAATTTATTAATAAAAATAATAAAATTTAATATCCAATTGATCTTTAAATGAGAGTCAATAATACTACAAAATGTTATAAATTGTATTGTTATTTATGTAGAAATTATAAAATTATTCAATCTTTTTAATTTTAGCTATAGTAAAATTTTTAATCTTTTTTGTTAAGCTGCCGAGCATTGATAGTATATATGTCATTACCTATAATTAGAAAAAAAGTGTTAAGAATCATTAGTCTCACATCTAATATTTCTCTTATACCCATAATTATATGTTTTAAAAGGATTGTACATGTTGTTAGTCCTGGTGACAGTTAAGAAGGGAGTTAATTGGGAATTAATAAATTTTAAACGAAATAGTACTAACTTAATGTGTTAATAGACACAATCTATAAAAGATAAAAATACAATAGAAAATAATGAATTAAACCAATACAATTAAATAGGAATGTAAAAATGGTAGGAGCAAGATAAGTGTAAAATGATTTATAGTCATTCCAAAGACTCTTATCCAAATTTTACTATGATTTTTTAAATATGAAAAATAATATTTTATAACCTTTTCTCAAATTTTTTTACAGTAAAGAAAAGACTCGATATCACATAAAACACTCCTGAGTATAATATAAAACACTCTAATAAATGTTTTTAATTCAAAAGATCTCACTTTTTCACATAAGAATATCAAAAAGAATCATTTACTCAAAAAAGAGATAAAGAATGCTCAAATGCTTGATAAATATTTATAAATGTGCCTGTAAGACACCTAAATGCTTCTCTATGCAAGAACTAATAAGAAAACATGTATTTACATGGAACCTTACTATATGTTGGAGTCAAAAATTGGTCGTAAACACTAATCAACCGATATATATTGTAGTTTGATAATGTGCATTGATAGTATACATTCATTAAATTTTTAGACATATTAGTCAACCATCTGGGTATGTTAGCTGACTAATGTATCTCTTAAGGGGATATTGATCGAGCACACTACTATATTGGTTAGTCAATGTATTAACAAACAACCATGTTACAAGTTTAACTTGCAATGATGAACTAATATGTCATATTGGTCGACTAATGTGCGTTTAATGTACAAAAGTTATCATACATTGGTCGACCACTCAATCATATTAGTATACCAATGTATCCTTTAGAGGGACAATAGTCGACTATATCATCATATTGGTAGAGTAATGTGTCAACGAACTCACATATTACATAGTATTGATATACCACTAACTTATATTGTCCAACCAAACTCCTAAAAGACATGATTTTAACAACTTCAAAATTTCATACTTTATTTGTTTAATGCAGTTATAACCAAAACAACTTTAAAATCACCCAATAAAGAATGTTTAGAAGATCAAAATGTTTTTTAATAAAAGCTTTTATACATTTTGATGAATGAAAAGGCTCGTGTAAGGAAGTACAATGAAATGTTTATATATAGTGAGTTTTTAAGAATATCAACGTGACTAAATGGGATTATAACTAATATTACAAATTATAGAGTGACCTTTTCATGTCTTAATATTCTTTTATTATTGACTTGATCTTCACTTTGACGGTTGAAAGCTTCAATATTTCCTTTTACCTTCATAAGTTTTCTTTTTGAGTTATAGCTACATCTTGTTCTTATATAACATCTCATTAACATAATAAACTTATTAGTTGTACTGATCTTTTGTTATAATCAAAACATTGATTAAAACTTCTCTCTGTTCAACACATATACACATAAACATAAGGAGGGGGAGGAGAAAAACACAACCATATTTTGTGATTTCATAAATTCTTCTAAACTTTATTATGGTTTAAAAGTCTCATGAGATTCCTTTATATTTTATAAAAATTCTAAATAAACCCTTGTGTTACCTTTTTTGTTTGTTAAATGTTACTAATGTAGCATATATTTGATACGGGGCAATGTCACACTAGTATATTGATTTAATAAGCATTAATTCTTTGGCTTTCTCACACTAAATCAAACTCATATGTAGTTTCACGTGCAACAAATTTGTCATTCCTTAATGACACCCAATAGGGGGTTGAATTGGGTGAATTTAAGATTTTAATCAAATGATACTAACTTATAAAAAAATGTCTAAAAATTATAAAAAATGCAAGCATGAAATAAAAGTAAATGAATTTAATTATTATTTTAAACAATAAAGAAAATAGTAAGGAATATGAAAAGTAAGCCAATTTAAAGTGGATCAACAAACAATCTTTTCATACATTCACTCATAAGACTCGTCTTGGATTTTCACTGTAATTTTTCTTTCAAGGAAAAAATTAACCACTTGTATAATCTTTATTTTAGAAAAGAATAACCTCTTTTTCAATATTTCTTAAGGTAAAGAGGAATCTTAAACCACTTTAAGTACTCTTAATACAATGATTACAAAGCTTACAACTCAAACTTGCTCATTTGAATATTTTTATAATCACAAAAAATGTATGTAAAAGGCACTGAATACTTATTAATATTAAAATAAATGAGAAAACACATATTTATAGTATTTTAGGGGCCCTACTAAATGTTACAATGACTATTTATAGAGCATTGGTTGAATATTATGTATTAAAGCTCTAGATTCACTAGTTGTTTGGAACACCACTATAGTAGTCGACAAATACATCAACCGATGTTTTAACAAATTTATAGTAAATTAAAATTAATAACTTTAACCTATATTGATCGACCAATCACCCTAAAAATACAATTTTAACACCTTTAATCACTCAAGTTCAATTTGATTAATGCAAATATGAATTAAACATCCCATAATATTCCCTAAAATTTTATTTGAAAAATCAAGAGGCTTTTATGTTAAAAAATAAAAACTTCAATGCCTCTTAATGAATAGAAAGACTTATGTAATAAGGTGAAGTAAAAAGATTTATGCATAGTGGACCTTTTAGACTATTGAAAACAAACAAGATGAACATACAATAAGTAATATATAAGATAACTTGAATGTATCATGATCATCGTCTTTACTTGATCTTGATATTGAAAATTGTAAACTTCATATTTTCTTTTATAATCCTTCAATATGGTGATATCTTATTCTCATATTCATACTTATCAGTAATATTAAACTAGTTAATAGTATTTATATTTTGTTATCATCAAAACGTTGATTTTAGCCTCCTTTAGTTCAACAAAGTTGATTAGTTAAAACAAATTATAAGAAGTATTTATGTGAAGATCAATGGATAATTACCTATATATCTCTCAGTTATTCTATACTTTAGTATAAATGAACTCGATCAACGAGATTGATTTGAGTTGATCATGTTTGAAATCGAACTTGAGTTTTTTTATTTATTTTTAACATTCAAACTTTGGCTCAAACTTTACATCCTAGCCTAGCCTAAAGCTCAAATGATTGTGCTTGAAACCTAGTTGGAATGATGTCAAGTCGTGCTCCTCCTCTCATTGTTCATTATAGCATAATTACAAATAAAACAAGATCATTGTAGCCCTATACTATTTCTTGTCGCTAGTGCCTATCATCCTCCTCTAGTGCTCTAACACCGATATGCTCCTCCTCAGCCGCTTGCTTCCTATTTGTCACTTGCTTTTGAGAAGTTCATATATGATGTTGCTTGTTCATCAATTGTTTCCTATTCTTATATGATGCTCAAATAGTAAAATTTGAAATCTCATTTCTTAAAATTAGCTAGGTATTGCAAAATAATTTATGATTAATAAAAGAAATGGATTTTAATTTTGTTTATTTTCAAAGATAATAATATTAGTTAAAATTACTTTTGATACCCTTGTACACAATAGTTTAATTAAACACTTGTCAAATTGGTTTAATACAAATTGTTACATAATTATTATGTACGTAATAAATTTTTATTTAATTTTAGTAGCATATTTTAATAAAATAATTCAATAAAACTTAATAAAAACTTCGTTTCTCGTACTTTGAACGAACAAGAAAACATGTATTTATAAGAACCTTACTATATGTCGAAGTCAAAAATTGGTCGTTATAATAGCTAGTTACAAAACATTAATCAATGGATATATATGTAGTCTGATAATATGCATTGATAGTATAAATTTGCTAAATTTTTAGACATATTAGTCAACTACTTGGGTATGTTAGCTGACTAATGTATCTCTTAAAAGGATATTGTTCAACTACACTACTATATTGGTTAGTTAATGTATCAACAAACAACCGTGTTACAAGTTTAACCTACATTAATGAACTAATATGTCATATTGGCCGACTAATGTGCATTTAATATACAAAATTTGCTAGTTGTTATACATTGGTCGACCACTCAACCATATTAGTATACCAATGTATCCTTTAAAGGGACGTTGGTCGGCTACATCATCATATTGGTAGAGTAATGTGTCAACAAACTCACATATTACATAGTATTGATATACCACTAACCTATGTTGGCCAACTAACCCCCCAAAAACCATGATTTTAACAACATCAAAATTTCAGACTTGATTTGTTTAATGCAGTTATAACCAAAACAACTTTAAAATCATCCAATAAGAATGTTTAGAAGATCAAAATGCTTTTTTAATAAAAGATTTTATACATTTTGATGAATGAGAAGACTCGTGTAAGGAAGTAAATGAAATGTTTATATATAGTAAGTTTTTAAGATTATCAAGGTGACTAGATGAGATTATAATTAACATTACAAAATATAGAATGACCTTTATATGTCTTGATATTCTTTTGTTCTTGATTTGATCTTCACTTTGATGGTTGAAAGTTTCGATTTTTCTTTTTACCTTCATAAGTTTTTTTTTAGTTATAACTATATCTTGTTTTTATATAACATCTCATTAAAATAATAAACTTATTAGTAGTACTTATTTTTTGTTATAATCAAAACATTGGTTAGAACTTCTCTTAGTTCAACACATACACACACTTAAGGAGAGGGAGGATAAAAACACAACCATATTTGGTGATTTCATAAATTCTTCTAAACTTTATTATGGTTTAAAGTCTCAAGAGATTCCTTTATATTTTATAAAAATTCAAAATAAACACTTATATTACCTTTTTTTGATTGTTAAGGCAATTTCACGTCAGTATATTGATTTAATAAGCATTAATTCTTTGGCTTTCTCACACTCAAGTTATCAAAATCATGTGTAGTTTCACGTGCAATAAATTTGTCATTCCTTAATGACACCCAATGGGGGATTGAATTAGGTGAATTTAAGATAGGATACCAACTTATAAAAAATGTCTACAAATTATACAAAATGCAAGCATGAAATAAAAGTAAATGATTTTAATTATTCTTTTAAACAATAAAGAAAAGAGCAATGAAAATTAAAAGTAAACCAATTTAAAGTGGTTCAACAAACAATCCTTACATACATCCACTCACAAGACTTATCTTGGAATTTCACTGTAATTTTTCTTTCAGGGGAAAAATTAACTATTTGTACAATCTTTATTTTAGCAAAGAAGAACCTCATTTTCAAATCTTTCTTAAAGTAAAGAGAAACCTTAAACCACTTTGAATACTCCTAATATAATGATTACAACCTCCATTAATAGCTTATAACTCAAACTCTCTCGTTTGAATATTTTATTAATCACAAAAATGTATGTAAAAGGTACTCAATACTTATTAATGTTAAAATCAACGAGAAAACACATATTTATAGTGTTTTAGGGTCCCTACTTAAATGTTATAACGGTTATTTGTAGAGTATTGGTTAACCATTATGTGTTAAAAGCTTCAGATTCACTAGTTATTTGGAACATTGCTATAGTGGTCGACAAATACATCAATTGACGTTTTAATAAACTCATAGTAAATCAAAATTAATAGCTTTAACCTATATCGATTAACCCATCACCCTAAAAATACAATCTTAACACCTCTAATTACTCGCAAATATGAATTAAACATCCCATAATATTCCCTAAAATTTTATTTGAAAGTTCGAGAGGCTTTTATGTTAAAAAATAAAAACCTCAACACCTCTTAATGAATGGAAAGACCCAAGTAATAAGGTGAAGTAAACAAATTTATGCATGGTGGACCTTTTAGACTATCGAAAACAAACAAGATGAACGTACAATAAGTAATATATAAAATAACTTTGATGTATCATGATCTTCCTCTTGACTTGATCTTGATATTCAAGATTGTAAACTTCATTTTTTCTTTTACAATCCATCAATATGGTGATATCTTGTTCTCATATTCATACTTATCAGCAATATTAAACTCATTAGTAGTATTTATGTTTTGTTATTATCAAAACTTTGATTTAAACCTCCTTTAGTAACAAAGTTGATTAGTAACAAATTATGAGAAGTATTTATGTGAAGATCAATTGATAATTACCTATATAGCTCTCTGTTATTCTACACTTTACTGTAAAGAACAATATAAAGTTTGTTTGAAACTCGATCGACGAGATTGATTTGAGCTGATCAAGTTTGAAAGCGAACTTGTGTTTTCTTTTTAATTTTTAACATTCAAATTTTGGCTCAAACTTGACATCCTAGCCTCCTCTAATTGTTCATTGTAGCATAATTATAAATAAAAATAAGATCATTGTAGCCCTATACTATTTCCTTGTCACTAGTGCCTATCATCTTCTTCTAGTGCTCTATCACCGATATTCTCCTCCTTATTCGCTTGCTTTTGAGAAGTTCATATATGATGTTGCTCATTCATCAATTGTTTCCTATTCTTATATGATGCTCAAATAGTAAAATTGAAATCTCATTTCTTAAAATTAGTTAGGTATTGCAAAATAATTTATGATTAGTAAAAGAAATGGATTTTAATTTTGTTTATTTTCAAAGATAATAATATTAGTTAAAATCACTTTTAATACGCCTTGTAATATTATAAATACTATACATAATATTTTAATTAAACACTTGTCAAATTAGTTTAATACAAATTGTTACATAACTATTAAGCACGTAATAAATTTTATGTAATTGAATTTTATTTAATTTTAGTAGCATATTTTATTAAAATAATTCAACAAAACTTAATAAAAACTTCAATTCTCGTACTTTTAATATCATAAGATTTTTTTATAATTTATAAAAATAAAATATCTATTATAATGATTTTAAAATATGATGAGAGACTTATAATTCTTACCAATTAAATAAAAAACTATTGTATTGACTTGAATGAGTAAAATAAGTAAGTTATAAAAAATTTAATTAGTAAAAAGAAGAAAATATGTATTTATTTATTGAGTAAAAATTGAAAATATATAAAAAATTGCAAATTAGCCAGATTTGGGCCTGAAGATGTAACCAAGAATCGTAAGAAACCAATCGGACCGCTGTTTAGACTAAATTCAGATCGATAGTCCATTGTGGCAGGCTGTCGCCCACAACCTCTCTGGAATACGATGCCGTACAGTAGCAATGCATTCAGAAAATGAATCTAGTTATTTTTCATAATTTCCAAAATTGGAGCCAAATGCAGCATCACCTGCTTGCTGCCAATCGCCCAAAACACTCCACAAAATTTAGCATTCTTCGAAGTTTTAATTGAAACTTTGCTTTGGTCCTCAATGGCGAATCTCCCGATTGTCCAGTTCGAAGAACAGATTATAAAGACAGTAGAAGATAATCCAATAACAGTGATTATCGGCGAGACTGGCTCTGGTAAGAGCACGCAGCTCTCTCAGATTCTTCACCGTAGGGGTTACACTAAATCTGGAGTCATCGGCGTCACTCAGCCTCGCAGAGTCGCCGCCGTCTCGGTCGCTAGGTATAATATAACTCCGTTTGGTGCCCCTTGGAATTTGGGGTTTTGCTGTGGATTTTTAGAAGATTCATGATTCCTGACTTTGACTGAAACTGAAATTTGACTGTTTGTTTTATAAACGGTTACAGACGAGTGGCTCAGGAGCTTGGTGTTCAACTTGGGGATGAAGTAGGTTACGCTATCCGGTTCGAAGATAGAACTTCTGATTTAACTCGGATTAAGTAATTAGTTCGACGTTACCTTTTGTTTTTGTTTCAGTTTCTTTTTTGTTGTGCCATGTTTTTACCATTTCACTTGAACATTATTGAATCATTCAGATACCTTACCGATGGGGTCCTACTGCGTGAAAGTCTGTCTAACCCGGAGCTTAATCAGTACTCGGTGATCATTTTGGATGAAGCTCATGAGAGGAGTCTGAACACGTAAGATGTCGGTTGGAGTGATTGCTCTGTAATTATCACCACCGTGATGTCTATAAGTCTCTGTCTTTAGACTCTATTCACAGATGAGTTATTTCTCAGGGACATTTTACTGGGACTGATGAAACGCTTGATTAAATTGCGGGCCTCAAACTTGAAGGTTCTCATTACATCGGCCACTCTAGATGGTGAAAAAGTTTCACAATTCTTTTCCGAATGCCCCGTATTGAATGTTCCTGGAAAGTTGTATCCTGTGGAAATATTATATAGTAGAGAGCGTCCTACAAGCTATCTCGAGTCTTCTTTGAAAACAGCTATTGGTATGATTTCATTTTCTGTTTCCGATCTATACAATTATGTGTTTGGTCCTGTAATTTTCTGAATGATTTCATTTGTTTCATAATCAAAATCCTGCTAATTGCTTGACTAGAAGATGAACAAACCTATGAGAAATTGACAATTAATTCTAAACATCTCCACCTTTCCCCAGTGCAATATATAAGCATTTGTGGCAAATAGGAATCAACAGTTTAAATAAGTTAAATTATCCAGTCTGAGTTTGCTCCCTGGTATTGATGTTAGTGGCATTAGTTGACATATATTTAATTTAGCAGAAATACAGAACATTAGCTTAAGTAGTCATTTTCATGCGCTTCTACCTCTTGTCTATTTCAATTCAGATTTTTAGTCCTTTTGTATTGCATATTAGAAGTCAACAGTAAACTGATGACCAATTTCTTGATAAGTACAATGAAAATGCATAAGTTTGGCAGTTCTTACACCATTCTTAAACCCTTCTTACTCCTGGGATATGATTTACCATTATAATCTAGACATGTAAGTCAATCAACCTTGGTTTGTGGCCGCAGGATTCTCGTGTTTTTGTGCAACTTCTTACCAATTCGATACAGGAAGCAATAGTTTCACTTGAATACATTATTTTCATTGGTTAAATTATTGTAAGGTTGCTTTTGTTGATTGTTCCTTGCAGATATACATGTTCGGGAACCAGAAGGTGATGTTTTAATCTTTATGACTGGACAGGTAAGCTTGAATTGCATATATTTACTAAATTCTTCTCAGACTTACGTTAAGATAGTTGTGATATAGTTCTATTGATTGCCAAAGTAAGATTGTTTCATGTCCAGGATGACATAGAAAAGTTGGTTAGAAAGTTGGAGGAGAAAGTTCAGAGCCTGGAGGAAGGTTCCTGCTTGGATGCAATAGTCCTCCCACTTCATGGTAGTTTACCACCTGAACAGCAGGTAATTCTTAAGTTTTTCACTACATAATGCTGAAAATTCCATTACAAAAAACCTTGATAGTTTATGTTATGACCTTACAGGTTCGTGTATTTTGTCCTCCACCTTCAAATTGTAGACGTTTTGTTGTTTCTACAAACATTGCCGAAACTTCTTTGACAATTGATGGGGTTGTGTAAGGAGACTTGATACTTGCACAATAGCTGCTAGTTTGTTTCTTGTGTTCATTGAGTGAATTTAAATCGTCATCCTATTTAAGCTTAGGAATCCAGGATTGCTATGTTCTAATTTAATTGCCTTCTTTTACTGTTTCCAACTGGTGTGACTTGCATGTGATTACAGGTATGTTATTGATTGTGGTTATGTAAAGCAACGACAATACAATCCATCAACTGGCATGTATTCCCTTGATGTGGTTCAAATTAGCAAGTAAGCAGCCAACGCTTTCATCTATCATATGTTTCAGACTATATATAAAAAGCATTGTTCATGCAATTGTTTTCAACTAATACCCTTTTAAAATTTATCCAAATAAATTCTCAACTTCTCATTTTTTCCCAACTCATTTGTTTGTTGTTATGTAACTGACTCTATTTAGGTGCCTAACTAAATTCTTAGGTAAGTCGCCCTGTTATAATATCTTCTTATGGATCATATCATCTTGTATTGTTTCACTTGTTAATTTTAGGTATTTAGTATAGACATAACTAATGGTTTGAGCCATACTGGTGATTAATGCATATTGGCAGAGGTGGGGCTAGAAAAACAATTCAATGGGGGCATACTCTTTAGATATATCTAGTGCACAAAAGTCAAATGAAGGCAGTGGGTAAAGCTAAGTTTTTCTGTAAAGTGGATCCTCTAAATGTGTATAGGCAAAATAAATATAAAAGGTCAGAAGAGTATATCCAACTTGAACTAGTGGGCACAGCTGACCCCAATGAGCTCTATCTAGCTCCTCCCATGCATACTGGTAACCTTTACCTTTTCTAAATGTTTGATTTGCATTTTGGTGCCATACTTGAAATCTATCATCAATATCCCTGACATTGTGATATTGCATGCAAGGGTTGTGTTTCTGTTTAATATGGCTCTTCATTATCCCCATAACTTTAGTCTGTATGGGGATATGATTTCTGATTGGGAGTCTAAGTTTTCCACAATTTCTTACATACTATTTACAGAATAGCAGTTGGTCTCTATGTTCACTTACTGGATGTAAACTTAAACATGTCATACTTGAAATGGTTAATATTGATCTGATATTAACTTATTTGGTTGATATGGTCAGAGTACAAGCGAATCAACGTGCAGGACGAGCAGGAAGAACTCGTCCTGGTAAATGCTATCGCTTATACCCTTCTCGGGTTTACCAGGAAGAATTCCTAGATGTAACTGTTCCTGAGATACAGCGATCATCACTTGCTGGAAGTGTTCTTTATTTGAAGTCCTTGGATCTCCCTGATATTGACATTTTAAATTTTGATTTTGTTGACCCTCCTTCATGTAAGTATTAGTTATTTTTGCTTTCTTTTAGTTTATTAGAGCTGGAATATGTGGGTGAGTTCATGGCTTTATTGCAGCTGAATCACTTGAAGATGCTCTAAAACAACTATATCTCATTGACGCGATCGATGCAGATGGATCAATCTCAAGTCTTGGACAATCAATGGCTGGTATTGCATTTCCATTCCATTTACTGTGTCCAGTAACTATGTCCACTTTGCATCTGACACCTCTCATACTTTCACCTTTGCATAGCGCTATATCCACCTTTCCGGATTTTCAGCCAATAAACAGTAACATACTATATCCACGATATGCTCAATGCTGATGTTGCTTCATTGGATAATTTGAGAGGAATCCTATTCCATCTAATCTATTATACTTAATATACTTTTGTTGTTTGCTCGTAAATCCAACGGCCAATTAGATCACTTGTGGGAGAGATACACGATTCACATTTCTTTAAACTTGTGGGGTCATATTCTTGTAAGCATCCTCTTAGTGTTTCAGTTTCCATGAACATATAACAAACTAACATCCAGTTCTTACTGAGTGCTTGTCATCTTCACTGATATTGCAGCCCACTATTGCTTGATGATCATGTTTTGCATACTACTTTATGCGGAGAAGTCAGAGAAAGTTATTTTGTCTAATGTTGTATAACAGTATAATTATATGATATTGATTGCGTGACATTATCAATAGTAATTCTGATGATTGTACTGATCTTGTGCAGAACTTCCACTAGAACCTTCACTTTCAAGAACCTTAATGGAGGCAAACGAGAATGGTTGCTTATCTCAGGCTTTAACTGTTGCTGCAATGTTATCAGCAGAAACATCATTACTTCCTGCTCAAAGATCAGTGCATGTGTGAGTTTGACTATAAAGTTGTTGAATGCCTGGGGATTTCTTGTTATAGCAATTAGATCATTAATTTCATTGCAGCTCCAGAAGCAATGAAAAGAAGAGGAAACACACTTCATTGGAGCTCCCTGATGGTTCTGGTTGGGGTGACCATATCCAGTTGCTACAGATTTTTGAGCAGTGGGATCAAAATGACTATGACATTGGTTGGTGCAAAGATAATGATTTGCGGGTAACTTATTCTGTTTTAGAAAGCACCGATCTTTAGATGACTTGAGCTACACTAAATTATTCTAGTCTGAGATCTCATGGTGAATTCATAAAACATGGTTTACCTCTATAGCAGTTTTTGGAGATAATCGTTTCTTTTCGTAGGCTAATGGAGTGGATCTACTTGTTCTCGTGCCTTTTGCTAGTGAAAAGATTTGATTTACAGTTATGAGCTCATTTAGTAGCACATCTTTGGTTTTGGTTTACACGATGTGTAGCTGTGTTACATTATTGAATTTTCTGGCTGAAGGTGCGGGGAATGAAATTTGTCAAAGATGTTCGGAAACAATTGTGCCAGATAATGCAGAAAATAGCAAAGGGTTAGTACTTAATATGCAATAACTAAACATTATTATCTTATCAGATAACACTGATTACGCTTTACTTTTAATATTTCTTTTCATGTTCATTTTGTCCTCTGCTGGACAGAAATTGTTCTTAAGATATTTACAAATAATTTGTGTCAAGGCTACTTGCGGTGGGCTTTTTTCTTTGCTTATTATGTTGCACCTTATCCTTTAAACTAAATCCTTGATGACAAATTTCTGAGATAAAAGACAATAAACACTGTTATTGGGTATTGCAAGTCAGTCTAGTTAGAGAACAGAAGGATTTCCTTGTGACATCATAGAACTTGAAGATTGTTATTGTTAAATATGAGAATGAAAGAAAACCTTCTTCCTTATGCCTCTTAACACCTCTGAATTCATTTACTTGTATCAGTCTTCCTCTGTTTCAATCCTCTAATGACTCATATTGTTATTGTTCTTGGACTTAGGATCATTGGATGTACGATCAAGTGAAAGAGATAAAGAAAGCCAGCGTGATTATAAGACTTTGAGGAAGGCTTTGTGTGTAGGCTATGCGAGTATGCTTGCTGAGAAAATGATTCAACATAATGGGTATAGAACTATTGGTTTCAAACACCAACTAGTTCAGGTATTGAATATTTAGATTACAGCAAATCATTGAAGCACCTAGTATCTATTCGATTAGTTCCTTCTTTTTAATAGAAAATTGTGCTTGGTTTGCTAGATTGTCCTCATATTCTGAGAAAATAATATCACGAGTGAAGAAGAAAAGCAGGGCTGCAATTTTAGAAAGCTATTGAATCAAATGCATGTAGCTTCTTACTATATTTGAAGCTTAATTCTAGCTTCATTATTTGTCATGTCAGGTGCATCCATCTTCTGCTCTGAAAACAGATGATTATGGGATGTACCCAAACTATGTTGTGTACCACGAGCTCATTGCCACCCCACGACCATACATGCGCAATGTATGTGCTGTAGAGATGAAATGGGTCATTCCGGTTTTGAAGAAGCTTGAGAAACTGAATATTAACAAACTGAGGTAAGTGGATTTCATTGAAAGTAACTTCTGCGAAGAAGTGTAAGCAAACTTAAGCTTTTGGCCTTCGCTTTTCCTTGAGCAGTGGAGGTCGAAGTATCAGGGAGGGAAATGATGGAAAGCACTTGAATCTGTCAGAGAAAGACAAGCCCAGTGTAACCGAGGCTCCTGATGACCGTGAAAATAGAATCCAGGCAGCTCGGGATAGATTTCTTGCTCGAAAAGGGAAAAAATAAGCATTGTCAATGCTTGTCTAAAGAGGAGCCGTAAGTGGCAAGAACATATCACCCTCACCATTACTGGCTTTTTACAGAATCGGTCCTGTGAAGAATCAAAAGAGTGTTGGTGAAACTTGGGGTTAGTGCTCTTTCTTTGCTCTCTATCCGGTGCCATTATGTTATCTTGTGGTAACTTCTTATTTACAATTTAGCGTTCAAGGTCATCAGACATGGGAGATGAGAACAAAGCGACCTTGAGAAGCTGTGTACTATTTGCATGCTCTGTCTCTGGTAAAACTTTTCTGGGTCCTAGCAATCATTACCATTTCGCACCAATTTCAGGTGGAAATCCATGATAGATTCAGATGACGCCTTTTAGAATTTCCCAACGGGTTGTACATTTTACCGTTGGCCAAGTGAAGATGGCTTCAAAACTAAAAGAATTCAAACAAAAGGACAAATTCGCAGGATTCCCTCCCTGTATTCTTTATTGAAATAATGTTGTAATTTTCTGGATGTTTATCATAAACAGACGATATAGTTTGTTAAAGCTTGTTACAGATAACGAGGAGGCGAGGTTGGCAATCACCAGACATGGTGGTCACTGAGCCATCGAAGAGGCGGTGGGCCCTGACATGTAATCTCATGTCTCAAGAGTTTACAAGGAGCGCTGTACCTGATACAAAAGTATATTTTTCTTATGGTTATTATTTGAAATTTTCACCAGAAAAATGAAACCAAACAAAGAGACTCGAAGCGCTTTCACTTTGGCAACTTGTTTGGATGCTAATGTTTAACGAAGTTATATATCGATAATAATTATATATTAGAAAAAATTTAAAAATAAATTATTTTTAATTAGATTAATTTATTTAATCTCTTTTATAATATTTATTAATAAAATTATTATTTTAATAAATTAAATAATTTAAAAATAATGGTAGTAAATTATATTATGAAAAGAGACAAATAGGAAATAAAATTACTTGTTATAATTTTTGTAATTTTTTAGAAGTAGAAGAAATCAAAACTAAAAAGCAGAAATTACAGATTTAAACAAACATACTTTTTTTTTACTAAATTTTAAAAAAATAGAAATAAACAAGCCCTTAATATTAAGCCAAGATCATAGTACGGTGGTTTGTGAGAGTAGAAAAGAGCTTGATAAAAATGTTGAATAATTATAATCCGTGAAAATCAGAGAGTAGGAATAGCAATGTGCCTGCCTATAATTCATATTAAGATGTTTTTGATATGTCAGCTTGTGCGTTAGTCTTAGGTTCAAACTGATGCTGAGACTCAACTATTATAAGAGGTAGATATCATATAAGTTAGGCTTAAACAGTTCAATTTTAAACTCAATAAAAAAATGTTATTTTATATTTTTAATTTTAAAAAATTATTAAAAAAAATTGACCCTTCCCCCAGTCCATTACCATTTTATGAGTGAGATCGGTCATTCTACAAATTCTTCCAAAAGCATTTTATGACAATAATAATGATTCTATTAAATCGAGGATTGTGAATGATTTAAGTTGGGTGTATATTATATATAATTTTGAGGCATTTGTTCATAGTAATATACAATTTAAACTTTAGTGTTTCAAAATATTTAAATTAAATTTTAATATTTTAAAAATATTTTAAATGGATAAAAAATTTAATGACAATTTTTCACTGGTTAGTATTATTTTTATATTTTTAAATGAACGTGGGTTTTATTGCCATGATATTTTTTTTGTTAATTAAAAAATAGGCTTTATTGTCAATTTTTAGATTTACTTTATAGGTTTTTGATAATAAAATACACTCTTTGTCGCGTTACAATAAAATTCACTTTTGATTAAAAAATAAAAATAATGTCACATTAATATTGTCATGATATTTAATTAAAATAAGTTAATTTTTTCATTCATTAAAGTCTAAACACATCAAAATCGTTAGTATCTATTTTGTTTTTTTATAAAGTTGAGGTCTAGAGTATATTTTTAGTCTACTGATTTTTTTTTGTGTTTTGATTTTTTAAAAAAATTGTATAACAATTAGATAATATTATGGATGAATTTTTAAAATATAGAAATTAAAATAAAAGTTATTGAATTACATGAAAATTTAGAATGTTTGACCACAGTATCTCATTTTGTAAACGTTAGGTATCAATTTTGAAATAATTATCAAAATATAATTTTGCAAAAAAAGTGATACAAAACATCACAATAAAATGCAAAGGGTGACTGTTTCGTTTTCATACATCACCCTGTAGACCATTCATCCATTCAAACAAAACATCAGAATAAAGCGCAGAAGGTGGCTGTTTCTGTTTTCGTATACTGCTATGTGCTTAAGCCCATCCATCCATCTATATTGTGCTTAAATCCATCCATTCATCTATATTGTGCTTAAAACCATCCATTTATCTGTATTGTGCTTAAGTCTTAAGACCATTCTTCCATCCATATGCATTGTTTTTTTTTAAATTCAAGAAAACCCGTAAGCGGGTCAAGCCGACACATTTTTTTGATGGTCTAATTGGCGCACTACCTTACAGGCGGGCCAAGCGGGCACATCTTATCATTGAGGGCCCAATTAGTTATTCATCTACAGATAAAACCTCGACTGCCCTAGATTTTTACAAGAGGAATTAGCATAGAATCGAACCTAAAATTTAACTAAAGTCAAGCCTCGTTTTTAATCATCGGGCCACACCCCTTGAGGGCCCATATGCATTGTGCTTAAGACCAATGAGAAACTTGACATTAATTTGACAATAAGTTGGTAGGTTGAATTGAACATTCGGGGAAAAAAACACAGGAAAGCGACGCAAATCCTGACTACAAATACGTGAACTCAGCTTCTTCCAGTTCGTAATCTTTGACTGAAGGGAAGGTGGAGGGCATTGTGGTCAATCCGAAACCTAACCAATCATATTAGGGACCAACCACCCCAACCAGACCTGTTTTTGTCTTTTCGACTCTGTATAATCCGCCAACATCTGTTCCCTCCTCCTGTCACTAATTCAGTATCTTCCTATATCGCTCTGTTCGCGTTCATATTTCATACACACAAAAGAAGAGGCGAGGGAGTAAGAGTGTAAGACAGAGAAAGGAGATGGCAAGTTCAGGAGTGACATTGGAGGATGTGCCTTCCGTTGATTTAATGACAGAAGTCCTCCGCCGCTTCAAGTGTTCCTCCAAGCCTGACAAACGTCTTGTTCTCATCGGTAATCTACTATTTTTCTCTCTGTTTTATTAGATTATATGTTGCATGCTCTTTTAGTCATTATCACTTATCAGTTTGTTGCTTCGGTTCCGTTGCATTTTTCTATTGGGAAGGAAAGTTGTCCTTCGTTTTCTTTTTATGTTTTATTTCGTTTTCTTGAACTATACGGTGTTCAGAAATGGAACCCGTCTCTGCTTCTGCAGAATTTACTGTTTAGTTGTATGGTCAAAGTCCCCCACACGTGAAGGCCTGCAAATTTCCAGCTTTTTGTTTGTGGGAATTTTTCCGTCTGATTTTATTTGGGATCACGAGTTTCGGGGAGCAAAATGTCTTAGTCTCGTATTCAATAAGTAATGTTACTTTGCTCATTTTGAAAAAAGAAAATATCAGAACAAAGGAAAGAAGATGTGAAAATGTTGAATTGGAATCATTAGAACATGAGCCTACGGAAGCAATTTCAAGTATCCATAATTACCTATGGGTGCGGAATGTGCGTTGAATTGCATAATTTTCACGAATTCATGTGAAAAACACGAATTCCAGCCTGACTAGTTTTTGTGGTTAGGATGATGGAGTTTAGTCTTCAGGCCCCCAGCTGATAGTGAAGTGATTTATTAGCAAATTTGTGACTTAAAAGTGGTTAATTGAATGACGGTGAAGAGAATTGTAAGAATTGCAGGTCCACCTGGATCAGGAAAGGGTACACAATCGCCTATAATTAAAGATGAGTACTGTTTGTGCCACTTGGCAACTGGTGATATGCTAAGAGCTGCAGTCGCTGCTAAAACTCCTCTTGGGATTAAAGCCAAAGAAGCCATGGATAAGGTGTGCTGCTGCATAAGATTGTCTTGATATAATTTCACAAATAATTCAAACTGTTGGTTTTAGCTTGAGACTCTGTTGCGGGGATTTTGATATTTTACAGGGAGAACTTGTATCTGATGATTTGGTGGTTGGGATAATTGATGAAGCAGTTAAGAAGCCATCATGTCAAAAGGGTTTCATATTGGATGGCTTTCCACGAACAGTGGTTCAAGCAGAAAAGGTTTATTCTTTCTGTTCCTACCTGGCACTGGCACTTATTTTATTTGATTTCCTTTTGAAATCGTTACTTATTCCCACATTTTTGTGCAGCTGGACAATATGCTTGAGAAGCAGGGAACTAAAATTGATAAGGTGCTGAACTTTGCAATTGATGATTCCATACTAGAGGAAAGGATTACAGGCCGCTGGATACACCCTTCAAGTGGTCGGAGCTACCATACAAAATTTGCACCACCTAAAGTTCCTGGTGTTGATGATGTAAGTTTGTTCCATTTGAATACTATATAACCTTTAGTCGCTAACATACTATTGATGTTTGAATCATAAGCCAGCACTGGATTTGAATGTTGATCTGTTATCTTTGTTTGCATGCCTGCAAGGTTTATATACATAAATTTGGCTGATTTGTCTTCTAATTTTGTTGACTGATAATAGGCTATTCTAGGAATCTACTTTACTTGATAACATAAATTAGCACGCTTACGGCATTTGCTAGTGAACTTGGCATTTTTCAAATTTTGCGCTTCTTGGCCCTTCTAATGATTTGATTGCCTTAAAATTTGCATGTTCTTCTTTGGCTCTTACGGAATCTATCACGTGTTTCTTTTACCTTTTATCCCTTTTCTCTGTTTCATTCTGCTCGTTGATGTGCCAATAAAGGTTACAGGAGAGCCTTTGATACAAAGAAAAGATGATACTGCAGAAGTTTTGAAGTCAAGGCTGGAAGCATTTCACAAGCAAACTGAACCAGTAAGTTTTGTGTTTATTCCATTTCACTTTGTTATCTCTCTTATACCCAAATGTGGATTATAATAATCTAATTTCATATTATCAGAACCAAATGTTAATGGTAAAACAAATTTGAAGGAGGTTTATCAATTTAAATCCTGCATAATTTAAATTACTAATCATGTTTTTCTGTTGCCCATATGTAATACCTGCACCACAGAAGGACAATTTTTCTCATCTTAGGTACAACCATGAATATGGGACCTTTTTCTTTCTGGTCCCGGCATAGCTTCATGTCAGATTCATTTTGCATTTAATATTGGTTGACAATTGCCCATGTCTGTGTTTTTCTTTGTCTTCAGGTCATCGGTTATTATGCCAAGAAAGGTATTATTGCGCAACTTCACGCAGAGAAAGCTCCGAAAGACGTCACTGCCGAGGTTCAGACGGCCCTTTCTTAATGAGAATGGCCAATTGTTTTTGTATTTCCAGATTTAATCTGCTAAGCTGACAGATCGGCTAGTCATTATCTATTAATCTCTACCGAGAGGGTGAATGCTAGAGAGTGTCGTTTTTTACAGAATATTTTCGATTACGTGCACGGTAAGAGTGTCACGTCAAATAATTGGAGCAGCATTGCTCAAATTTTTTGTTTCTTGGAAGAACACTCAAAAACTTTTGTGTTTCTGCAAAATTGTTGGAGATACAGTGGCTGCAGCTACCGATCAAACAGATGAAGAGGCAAATAAGAATCATGAATTCCTTACCTTTGATTATGGTTTGTCATACTTTCATAATCTGTTGAGATTGGAGATTGTACATCCTATTTAGCTTCTGGAGTAGCTTTGATAATTATGTAAAACTTTGTCAATCGGTACCTCAGTAAGGGGATCAGATATTCTGTTTCAATTAATCAGTTTTAATCTTGTTTTATTAAATCTTATTCACATATATGTGTGGACTAAATTAAGCAGAATTAGGTTGGAAGGGAACATCCTAAGGGAAAGAAGGTGAAGAAGGTGCTCCAGCCAGCGAATGAGATCAACCATGGACTACCACTGTATCACCAACTTTGTTCTTGGTCTCATAATGTTAACTGATCGGTTGGAGGAAAAATCAGAAGCATGAGCTTATGATAAAAACTTTGGGGCTTTTCAGGCCTTTTTAGTTGTTTGTTTTGACCCCAGCAGGACGCCAGGACCCAAACCCTGGTATTTCGGGATTCCGTGGAATTAGTTCCTTCCTGCTGTCAAGTCATTATAAATGGTTTCTGACGTGGGGTCTGGCCCGGAGTTGCACATGGCTGTTTAAACTAATCAACACGTGAACGGTACGAGGACGAGTGGAGCTTGTCAGTGTCATCAGGCGATCCACCTATTAGACTTCGTTTTGATTTCTGTTTGCACTCTAATTTCAAGCAGTAGTACACTTACAATTCAAGATAGAAATAATCCAGGAACAGCTACCAACTCTCCCCCACCAATGACAATGCATCGATAAATTATTTGCAATTTCATGTATTTTTGTTCTTTACTAGCTTGCCAAGATCGAGATGAGTTAGTTTAAATTCTTAAATTAATCTAGATAAGCCAGTTCCATCAGCAAGTTGTGTCGCTCCTTCATCTCGGAAAAAATGTTGAACTTTCTTTCATGGCCAACGCTTGGTCTGTGAGAGGTAAGAATAAAATCCTTTTCGGGGACTTCCATGTCCTTTACATGTGTTTTTGCTGAATTGTTTGCAGCATCAATCAATTTTGCTGGTGTCCTTTCAAAGAAATACCAAACGCCGTACTAGTTTTGCGCGGGGAACTTTCTTTCCCTTCATTGCTTTTCACCCTTGTTCCTTTTCTCGTTGCGTTCTGTGTAGACTGCTGTGTAGATTCCAAAGAGAAACAATGCCTGCAGGTGTGAACTGACGAGACAAAAAGATAGGTTTGGGAGTCATACTCTAAATCTACACTTGCAAAATCGACGGCTTTCTTCTGCTATTCAAGTCTTGCCATGTTCTGTATTTGGTGTTAGAGAAGTACGAAAACACTGATTCATTGTTTTGATTGTAAGAAGAAAAGGTTTCCAAGTTTTTGACAGGGAGAGTGAGTGGAAGGGAAAAGTAGTGGGGGCAAAATGAAGTTGATTCCAAGAGAGGTGGATAAACTAGAACTCCACAACGCTGGATATCTTGCTCAGAAGCGCCTTGCTCGTGGGCTAACGCTTAATTACACTGAAACCGTAGCTCTAATAGCTACTCAGGTTCGTCTTAAGTCTACTTATTCTTTACTTCCCGCCTTTTCCGTGATGCCCTTTGACTATAGGTTTCAGATTCATATCAAAGTTTAAATGATCTTTTACGTGTATGGTTGTTTAACTTGCACATTGTTTTCCTTCTCTCTATTATAAGAAAGTAAGGCCTTCACTTGAATATGATAATTCTTTTTCTTTACTTTGTAGATTTTAGAGTTTGTTCGCGATGGTAATAAGACCGTGGCTGAGTTGATGGACATTGGGAAACAATTATTGGGAAGGTATTATCTGAAATCTGAATCATGGGTTCTATCATTTCAATATGAAGTTAGACAAAGGTGCTGTTTCCTGGAATAGGTAACGGTTGTCGCTTTGCTAGTTGGAGATAGCGTTTATATATGTTATCACTGAGCTTCAGGACTTCCTGTTGTTTGCTAACATTACCACACCACATTATTAGAACCTTTAGTTGCTGCCATTTAGGGCGAGGTTGTGCTTTGTGATACTAATTTGATACTAAGGTTTATTTTCGATTCATTCCTTTCTGAAAAGTTTCTTCTAACTCTTGTCTTCTTTTGCCAACAGGAGACAAGTTCTTGCAGCTGTTCCACATCTTCTGGACTTTGTACAGGTATAAGCTTCATCAAGTTTATAGTTTGGATTAGTTACCATCAATTAATTATCTGCAAAATAAGATAGGCTAGTTAAGAACTTATGGTTTCTCAATCCGGTAGGTCAAAGCATATTGGAAAATTATAAATTGCTGGGTTTCTGAAAGCATTTGTCAGGCTTGCTGGATACTCTTTTATTCCAGATACTTCCGTTTTCGAGCTTTACTAAAGTCGTTAGTTATAGGTTGAAGGGACATTTCCGGACGGGACTAAGTTAATTACAGTTCATGAACCTATTGCATGTGAAAATGGAAATATGGAGCTAGCACTACATGGCTCTTTTCTTCCAGGTAAGGGTTGGAAATACATTCTTATGGGACATGTAGTGCTTCCTTTCTTTATTTTTGGACTTGGGAAGATGTTGAAAGTCTGAGTCAAAAACTGCAATTCTTGAAATCTGTGGTCATCATTTCTCCATTTTTAGGCAGGATTCTTTTCTGCTTATATTTTTAAATACCTGTTAGATCTATGAAAATGTCCAAATATTACCTCATATTGGTAATTCCCCTGCCCTCCTGCTCTTTCTTGTTACCCTTGTTTCTCACGTAATTACTTGCACTCAATAGAAAGCCGTTCGTAAGGCATAGTGGTTTTTTCAGGTATTGATTATATCTATTTAAGGAATGACCTCAATAATGTTGACACAAAAGATTCCAAAGCTCTTATGCTCTAGAAATATAAGCAAAATTAGTCAATTACAGAATTATGAAAATTACATGGAAAGGGATATTAATTTTTCAGCCTGAAAATGTCTGGATGTTATATATTTTAGACTTAGCTGCACAATACATACTCTATTCTCATGTTTTGATGTGCGTGTAGAATTATTGGTGAGCATCCTTCATTTAACATGTACTGAGTAATTAGTAATATTAACTTCTTCATTTAGTGTACGATGATAACATTGAACAAAAATAATACTTTGCAGTTCCTTCCCTTGACATGTTTCCTGAATTAGAAGATAATGAAATTCCTGGTGGGATAACTTATGCCTGTGGTGATATTACACTTAATTCTGGAAGAAAAGCAGTAATCCTCAAAGTAGTTAGTATTGGAGACAGGCCAATTCAGGTGTGCAACCAAACTATCTGTTTCTTCCATTGATATCCATTTCCTTTATGGAAATAACAAGGTAATGGAATTCTACTGCTTCTATTCCAATTTCCAATTACTCTTTCAGGTCGGCAGCCACTATCATTTTATTGAAGTGAACCCTTCTTTAGTTTTTGACCGAATGAAGGCATATGGCATGCGCCTGAACATACCAGCAGGGACTGCTGTCCGATTTGAGGTTGAAAATTCTAATATTTTTGATACATAAATTTCTACTTTAATCAGCTTCTACACTTTGAAGTTTTGCTCATTTATTTAATCAAAGTAAAAGTTCGCTTAAATCTTTAGTCATTGTATTGGTGTCATGTAAGCTATTCCTTTTATTTGTTTGAAAATGTGATTCAAGTTACTCGTTGACGCTTATATTAGAAGTTATACTACTTTAACAGCCAGGGGAATGTAAAAGTGTTGTCCTTGTAAGCATTGGAGGTAAAAAGGTGATTAGAGGTGGAAACGGTATTGTTGATGGTCCTGTTGATTATAACAATAGCGTAGCAGTACTGGAAGCAATTAACTCAAGAGGATTTGGAAATCGAGTAGAAGAAAATGCAAGGTTTACAATTTCTGACTCGGCAGTTTCTTGCTTCTGTTCTTTCTTAGATTTTGCACTATTAGCAAAATTTGTTGATCAAGCTTAGTTAGACAAACTGATCAGTGATTAACAAAAGCATTTTATCCGTTGCAGTGAAGGTGTAGCCGGGGATGATTCTGCTTTTACAACAAAAATGTCTCGAGAAGCATATGGTAACATGTATGGCCCAACTACTGGTGACAGAATCAGGCTTGGAGATACCAACCTGTATGCTGAGATTGAAAGAGATTTTGCTGTTTATGGCGATGAATGTGTTTTTGGAGGTGGAAAAGTTATAAGAGATGGAATGGGCCAGTCGTCGGGAAATCTACCAGATGCCTCTCCAGATACTATTATAACAAACGCTGTAATAATAGATTATACTGGGGTTTACAAGGCAGATATTGGTATAAAAGGTGATCTTATTATTGCCATTGGAAAAGCTGGAAATCCAGATATCATGAATCAAGTGCAAGCTGATATGTCCATTGGGGTAAAAGATTATCACTCTCTATCCAAATGAAGTTTTGAATATGTCTTAATGGGATGTATTTACACTGCCCTTCTCTTCTTTTGTTTTTAACTGGGTTAACAAAGAGATTATGTTTACCATTTAGGTTAACACTGAGGTTATTGCGGGAGAAGGAATGATCTTGACTGCAGGCGCCATAGACTGTCATGTACACTTTATATGCCCTCAGTTGGTATATGAGGCAATATCAAGTGGTATGCTACTTTAGCTGGAAATACATGAACATTCATATATTTATTGCATGATGAAGCTTCGTTACTGACATCACCTGAGGCTTGGTGATATACATGAAATTTAAGTTCTGGTTGTGCAGTGGTGCAGAATAAAATATTTGGCTTTGTGAAAGAAACTCTTACAATGTTCCTAGTCAAAATCTTGTTGATGCAAAAGAACTTAAAGTATATAGAAGAAATAAAAGAGGAAAGATTAGTCAACCACAAGTC
>JANTPM010000183.1:232945-251336 GCA_025434745.1 Erythroxylum divaricatum | reverse complement strand
TCTCTGCATACGGCGATCTCACCTACACAAAAGACTGATTTGAGCGTCGGAGGGGCTTATCGTGAAACAACCCCCGACGTGCCTTCTTTGTTTTGCAGGAACCTTCAAGCCGGAATTCTCGTGTTCAGTAGTCGATTCACTACAACAATTTAATATAATTCGCGACGTTTTTTGAGAAAACGTCACAAATTGTATAGAGTTTTTGTGACGTTTTAAAAACGTCACAAAAAGATCCCATTTTTTGCAACGTTTTATGAAAACGTCATAAATATATCAGACCTTTTGCGATGTTTTAGAGACAAAACGTCACAAAATTAAAACTTCTACGATTTTTCTGAGAAAACGTCGCCAAAGGTCTAGCAATTGTTAAGTTTCCCCCTTTCCCCCCCTTGCTTTTCCCCCTTGCTTTTGTTAAAACATCTTTTGCTTTTTTTAAAACCTACCCGACTATCTCTTTTCCCCCCTTGCTTTTGTTAAAACCTCCGGCTATCTCCTTTCCCCACCTTGCTTTTGTTAAAACCTCCGACTATATCCTTCCCCCCAACCCGACGTCGCCTTTTCCCTCTCTCTCAAGCCACTTTCTACCGTTAATTTGTCTTCTCGTTGTTGACATTTCCGTGGCCGGTAAACATGTTTGTAATTTCTTTTTACTGGGTTGTTGTTGTGTTTGTAATTTCATGTTTGTACGCTGGTGTGTTTGATCTTATGAGCGTGGTTTTCGTTTTCCTCTGTTTCTATGGCGCTTTAGGTGACTCATCTTCTGGGCGTCCTCGGGTTCGGCGGATATTGTTTCATCTATTTCATTTTTGTGCCTCTTCGCTGGATATACTATCGGTTCAAGATAGCGTAAAACAATGAATGAATAGAATCTATGCTTTTGCTCCAAGAAATAACACCTCTCTTCGACCCTCTCCTCTCTCCTTAGCGGCGGCTAGGGTTTGCACCTACTTCTTCTTCTCCTCGTCCTCGTTATCTGCACCTTCTCCGTCGTACTCTTCGATGACTTCCGTCGCCGCAGCCATACCGGGGGTTGATCCGCAGGACGTGGAGTGGCCAGCGAACAAAGTGAGGGCCACTCTCTTTATGTTTTTTGGGGAGAAAAAACACGTTAATTGGAAATCGAGTCCTGTTGTTCCTGTTAATGACCCAACTCTGCTCTTTGCAAATGCTGGTAATATGTCGTTTATTTTCTTTTTCCCCGTGTTTTTTGTTGATTCAAATTTCTGTTTGTTTTGTGAGTAAATGAATTGATCGTGAAGTGCCGTGCTTTTAGGTATGAACCAGTTCAAGCCAATATTCTTGGGAACTGTTGATCCTAACACCCAGTTAAGCAAGCTTACTAGAGCTTGCAATACTCAAAAGTGCATCCGCGCTGGTGGAAAGCACAATGATCTTGATGATGTTGGTAAGGACACTTATCACCATACATTCTTTGAGATGTTGGGAAATTGGTCGTTTGGTGATTATTTCAAGAACGAGGCAATTGAATGGGCTTGGGAACTTCTGACTAAGGTGATTATTTTGTATAGCTAATTTACTTACTTCTGTTTTGTCTGAGGTATTTGTTACCTCTGGTATTTTAGTCAAAGCTAATGTCTTGGGTTGTTGACGCCTAGGTGTATAAATTGCCATCTGATCGGTTCTATGCTACTTATTTTGGTGGTGATGATAAAGCTGGTCTTGCTCCTGATACTGAGGCAAGAGATATATGGCTCAAATTTTTGCCACCTAAACGGGTTCTGCCATTTGGTTGTAAGGTATGGTTCTTTGATGTTTTGATTTTACTTACATTTTCTTGTTATGGTGATTCTTTTTATAGCTATCTTTTTTTTATCATTATTAATGCTGAAGAAAGTAGCCACCAGAAGCTTCTTTTCATATGGTTGTAGGATACTGTTTTGGTAATTTATGCAAGAAGCCTACCTTTGTTTTACATCTTGGTTATTTTTGTTTTACATTTAAGATGATCACTATTGTTCTTGTATACTGTGCATAATAAAGTCATAATTATTTACTTTCACTTTTTTTGGGTATATTCTTTCAATAGGACAATTTTTGGGAGATGGGAGACACTGGTCCTTGTGGACCTTGCACAGAAATTCATTTCGACAGAATTGGTAATCGTGATGCTACACAATTGGTTAATAATGATGATCCTACAGTTGTTGAGATATGGAACCTTGTCTTTATTCAGGTAATATTCCTTGATAGGGTCTATAATTTATAGCATCATTATTCTTAAATTGTACCAATGCATCAGATTTGGTGTCAATTAATTGATAGAAAGACTTTGATTTAATTGAACCATTTCTTTTAGGTTGAGAATTTGTGGCCTTAGCAGGATTTAGCTACCCTGAACTACTATAATTTACTATTTGTTTTTATATTATTACGCAGTTCAATAGGGAAAGTGATGGTAGTTTGAAATCTCTGCCTGCAAAGCATGTTGATACTGGATTGGGCTTTGAAAGATTGACTTCTGTACTTCAGAATAAGATGAGCAATTACGACACTGATGTATTCATGCCAATTTTTGATGCTATCCAGCAGGTAATGTCATGAGACTTTTTTTTATTAAATCTTTGTGCCATTTCTCTATTTTCATGTTTTGTGTTGGTGATATGAAATAATGACTGAATTGAAGGTTATTGAATAAGTTTAAACATGTTCGAGAAAAATACCATGTAAGGTTCTTAATGGAATTACTTACTGTACCTTTTCTAGCATTGCTCGTTTGACAATCATTACATATTCTGATTTGGAAAATTTGACTAATATCTTCACAAGAGTTTCGGAGTTTTGGGTTTGTCTTTTCCCCTTTTTTTTTTGACAGTAAATTCTTTTGTTTATCTTCGTGATAAAATGCTATGACAATTGTTACGTAGTGTTTGAATGGTCTAAAAGCCTATCTGATTTTTTTTCATTAAATATTCATATTTAAACTATTAGCAAAACGTTGACTTATTTGGTTGCATGATAACTCTAATTTCTGAAACTGTAGGTAACAGGGGCACGACCTTATACTGGAAAAGTTGGATCTGATGATGTAGATGGCATTGACATGGCTTATAGGGTTGTTGCTGACCATATTAGGACCTTATCATTTGCAATTGCTGATGGTTCTTGTCCAGGTAGTTAAAGGTCTAATATTGGGTGTACTTCAGCCCTTAGTTGTTCTTATGGTTTGAAATAAATAAGCAAGCTTATATCTGCTCATGTGCATGTGTATACTTTGCAAATATATGTGTTAAATGTACTTCTTGTGAGTAGGCAACGAGGGTCGTGAGTATGTTTTGAGGCGTATCCTTCGTCGAGCTGTTCGGTATGGAAGAGAGGTTCTAAAAGCTCAAGAAGGATTTTTTAATGGGTAAGAAAGAGAATTCAGTTTTTGGTGCTTATTAATGGAGGTCAAACTTGAGGTGATTTTTGCATTTACCTTTATGAAGTTGCCTTCATTTCTCTAAGGTTTCTACTTTATTCTCTCTATGAAAGATTGGCATCTTGTGACCATCAGTGCGTATATATTTTAACTATAGGTTTTTTTTGTTATTGCTTGACATTAATGCTTGCACGGGTGTAGGCTTGTTAGCGTTGTTGTAAGAGTGATGGGTGATATTTTCCCAGAGCTCAAACAAAATGAAAAACACATCAAGGAAACAATTGCAACAGAGGAAGCAAGTTTTGGCAAGACTTTACTCAAGGTATGCCCAAATATTGAACATCCAATTTATCAGTTTATACTTTATAGTCTAACAAGAATCTTATTGTTCTTTTGTGGATAATGGTTTTTGTTGGTTCTACTGCTTGGTTGTATTAGCATGTTCTGTCAAAGATCAAGGTTGCAATCCTCACAAATGTTTGTGTTAAAGACAATATTAGAGAATGTCAATTTAGGGCTTGATACAATCTCAAGACTCTCGTAACCTTTATATAATAGTAAGTACCAATTATGTAAGGGAAGTACCAATTACATAAGGAAAGCTGATTTTAGGAATAAATAGGAAATCATTTACATCTAACTCTCCCTAACATAGACCTAATTTTCCTAATACTTTCCCTCAAGCTGGAGCATACATATCATAAGCTCCAAGCTTGTTATATAGATATTTTACTTGAGACCCTTCCAAAAGTTGGCCTTCTGACTTGACATATGGTGTCTCAATCAATTCTTCTTGATGCTTTTCATGAGCAAAGTGATAATTCACCTCAATATGTTCGGTTCTCTTATGGAAGACTAGTTTAAAAGTAATATGAAGACGATGGTGATGATTGTGAATCTTTTAGTCGTACTTCATGATGAGCGCGCTCAATGTAAACTTTCAAATCAAGATGAGATAGATGTTTCGAAGGAGTAGGGTTAGGGTCAGGAGCAAGTTCAGAAGTGGTATAATTAGGATGTGGGTTGACATGATTGGGAGTTGTTTGGGAAGGGATGAAGGGAATTAGCAGACCCGCATCATTGTCAATAGAGACATTGGGCATTATGTTTCTTCAAAGAAAGTAACACCAACAGGCACAAAAAATTGATTCAAAAGAAGGGCTGAAACATTTGTACCCCTTTTTGCAGATAAGAGTATTCGAGAGAAATGCACTTTATAGCTTTTAGGTCTAATTTATTTGTGCCAGGCTGAAGTTGATGAAGAAAACAAACACAATTGAATACTTGAGGATTAATAGAAAAAATGATATTGGTAGGGAAAGAAGAATTGAGTTTTACCTGTCAACATAAAAATTGACATTCGATAAGAAAACATGCAGTGAGGATAGCATCTCCTCCAAAACTTTGGGGTACATTCACGTGGATTAACAGGGTACAAGCTATTTTGACAATGTGTTGGATTTTTCTCTTAACTGCCCCATTTTGTTGAGGAGTGTGTGGGTGGTAAGATTGATGTTGAATAACCTATTGTTGCCAGTAGATGGAGAATGAATTGGAGAAATATTTTGTAGCATTATCGCTAGAAAGAATATTGATTGGGTATTAAACTGATTTTGAATTTCAACATAGAAAGAACAAAAAATAGAGAATAACTATGAACGATCTTTCATTAGATATAACCAACTTATTCGAGAGAAATCATTAATAGTAATCATGAAATATTGAATCCAACTAGGATTTGGCACAACTTGGACCCCAAATATTTGTATGGACTAACATAAAAGGTTTCTCCTTTTATTGACTCAAGGAAAAAAATGAAATACGATGATTTTTTCGAAGTTGACATACTCATAGTATATATGACGAGTTGTTGACTAATGAACGCCGGTAACATTACTAACGATGCTTCAAAACATATGAAAGACTATACTAATGACAAGTTACCTAGGTTCTGGTTGGATTTGGCATAAAACAAGGCCAGAACCCATTTCACAATGAAAAGGCGAGCTAACCAATCAGATTGTTGTCATCGGTGGCCATTAGAGGGCGTTGTGTGATGCACACGTGCACAATTTTGCGATGACACCTCCGATGTTGTGTTGATTGCCGACTCCTCCTAGTTGCTTTTGCATGTTTTATTTTTGGTTTTAATGGGTGGAGATAAGAGTTTTGGACATGTCATCAGGTTTTAGGGTTTTATGGTAAGGGAGGTAAAGAGGTTTTGATGTTCTGGGATTAAACTTGCTTTGATACCATGTTAACCATAGTATCAGATAATGTCAATTGAGGCTTGATACAATCTCAAGACCCTCGTAGCCTTTATATGATAACAAGAACCTATTACATAATGGTAATGCCAATTACACTTGGAAAGTTGATGTTTACATAGAGTTTATCACAAGGCAATGCTTGCGTCACATTATTTCTTTTTTTTTTTCTCATTTTCGTTTTCATTCATCCAGCATATTGCCTTGCGTCACATTATTTCTTTTTTTTTCTCATTTTCGTTTTCATTCATCCAGCATATATCTCATCATTGCTTAGCAATAAAATGAGACCTTTTATATTATCAGTTTCCTCTAAAATTTCCTTTATTGTATGTTTGGACTTATGATTTAAAGGGTATGATTCATTCTATATTAGTTTCTTGAAACTTATGTTTATGTCTATTCTATTATTGGTACTATTAATCAATTCATTCTCAAAAATTTTCAGGGGATTGAAAAATTTAACAAAGCTGCTCAGGAGGTCAAGGGGAAAGTGTTGAGTGGGCAGGCAAGCTCATTTTTGAGAATACTTACTTTGGATACAAAGTTGTTTTCATTTGTGATGCACCAAAACTCTGATCTTAATATAAAAATTAAGTAAAAAAGATTTGAAAAATATGGGGATTCTTATTGAAATTGATAAGAAGGAACTTCCATTGGTTTTACCTTTCCATTGAAATGTCCGTCCAATTCCCACTTGAGAGCTGTCCCTAATTTACTTTAAATAATTTCTTCTAAGTCAAGATGTCTTGGATAGAAGGAACTTCCATTGGTTTTACCTTTCCGTATTTGACTGTCATTTTCTTGGTTGCAGGATGCATTTGTGTTGTGGGACACCTATGGATTCCCTTTAGATCTGACTCAGGTGCTAAAATTGCTATTTTTTTATTCCTTTTCCCTTGTGATTATGCGTCCTAATTTTTTTCTGTCAATAGTTGATGGCAGAAGAAAGAGGATTACAAGTTGATGTTGAGGGTTTCAATAATGCCATGGATGAGGCAAGGGAAAGATCAAGAAGCGCCCAAAATAAGGTATGCCATCAATAACAGATTAAGGTGAAAACTTTGAAAACAAAAATACAGAGATAAGTAGCATTATGTACCTGACCTACTAAAATACCAGAAGATCAAACTTCACATTGATGTAGCTGCTATATGGCCTTTTCCTCCTCTTTTGCTCACAGCATTGTTTGGCAGCAAGCTGGTGGTGCTGTTGTCATGGATGCTGATGCAACATCTGCTTTGCATAAGAAGGGAGTTTCTACCACGGATGATTCCTACAAATATACTTGGTTCCAGACTTGGTTCCAGGTTCGCTTGCCTTTTTCCCATATGTTCTCCATTTGTTTGCAGAACTTGGACTTCTTTGAGCCTGAGAAATTAAAATGTTGTCAAGTTGGATATATTTATACTCTGATTTGTGACTTTATGATAATCAAACATCTGAAGCATTTAGAAATTATTTTACCTTTCCTAATTTAAACATTCAAAGTATGTTAATGAACATGGTATCTGTTTTCCATTTTGACTTAAAATTTTTGTTGAAATGAACTCCTGCAAGTAATAATCTCTCTCCTTTATTTTTTCCCCATTTTATCTTTTCCTTCTTAAAGATAATATAGGCATGTCAACAATTTGGGTTGACATATTCGACACAATGCATCATGATAAGACTTCGTATAGACGTGAGTCGGCATATAGAACCTTATTGGTACTCATTTATGGTTCATTGATATGTTTGGTAAATTCAAAGCTGATAACACCAAATTTTCTATCTAAATGAGTGTCACAAAAACTCCATGAAATATGATCTTTTTTCAGATATTTTCTTCTTTTAAGAATACACTGGCTGATACAAATGAGATTTTTTGCCCGCTTTCCTTTTTCTTGCGAGTTCTCTTTTCAGAACCATGAAAGTGTAATAAAGGCCATCTATACTGGTTCTGAGTTTGTGGGAAGTGCTGCTACTGGCGATGAAGTTGGTGTGGTTCTGGAGTCTACCAATTTCTATGCTGAGCAGGGTGGTCAGGTAATGCCATTGCAATCAGTAGTTCACCTTGATAATGCCTTTCGACATACTTGAGACATGCATGAGTGCATTCAGTTGTGTGCTGAGATAGAGACATTTTGACTTTTTCATATTAGTTTATATCAAGACTAAGCATTTAATAAGTTGTCCAGGTGCTGTCACAGTGCCTGTTCTTTTCCTATATTATTCCTTTGTAACGTCTCCTAGTTTTCTGATTGTAGATTTTTGATACTGGACTACTTGAGGGCTCCTTCGGATCATTTCAAGTGGGCAATGTCCAGACTTTTGGTGGATTTATTGTACACATTGGTATCCTAAATGGAAATACTGGTAGACTTTCTGTGGGTGATAAAGTGACCTGTAAGGTGAAAACATAATCTCTCTATCTTTGAGCTCACATTACATCTTTTTTTGTGGTAATAATTCTGTGCTCCTAATGACTAGTGCAGGTTGATTATGACCGGCGTAAATTGATTGCTCCTAATCATACCTGTACACACATGTTGAACTTTGCTCTCAGGGTATGTTATTGTGCAAGTTTTTAATGAAATGATAAATTTGCATATATATATTGTCTCAAAGCGTTACATCTTAAGATGTTCTTCAAAATATAAATGTAGGAAGTGCTTGGTAATCATGTTGATCAAAAGGGATCAATTGTTCTCCCTGAAAAACTACGATTTGATTTTTCTCATGGTAAGTTTGATTTACCTACTCTGTTTTATAATGTTTGTTTAACTCCATCTATCTTTATGCATTGCTTCTGAAACATTGGTAAGTTGTGTATAGGCAAGCCAGTTGATCCTGAACTTCTGAGGAAAATCGAGTCCATTGTGAATGAACAGATCAAATCTGAATTAGATGTGTTTTCAAAAGAAGCAACACTTGCAGAAGCTATGCGGATAAATGGTTTAAGAGCTGTTTTTGGAGAAGTAAGTGTGGGAAAGAATTTTCCTGTATTCTCATATGTTGAATAGGAGTATACAACCATATATAGGACATTACAGGTAGGAATTTAAATCTGGAAAGTTATCTAAAGCTATCTAATTTAATCCCTTAATTTAAGGGATTTCAAACTTATCTTATATATTTACAGCCTATCTATATCTAAGTATAATCTATTTACAGCTGTTTAGTATCCCAACAGTAAGCTCTTGCCAGTCATCTACTTGTTCCAAGAATGCATTTATATGTGACGTGTGATGCCAGTGTCTGCTGTGAATAATATAGGTCTATCCAGACCCAGTTAGAGTTGTGTCAATTGGCCGAAAAGTTGAGGACCTTCTTGCTGATCCAGAAAAGGAAGAATGGACATCAATCTCATCTGAACTTTGTGGAGGTTAATTATCATCTTTGCTTTACATCTTGGTTCTGCCTTCTCTTTTCTTCCTAATTTTGAATGATGAAATATATGCTTTGTTTTTTATGAATATTAGGTACACATCTAACAAATACACGGGAAGCAAAGGCATTTGCTCTTTTATCTGAGGAAGGAATTGCAAAAGGCATTCGTAGAATAACTGCTGTCACAACTGATTGTGCTTTTGAGGCAATTGAATTGGCGCAATCACTTGAAATGGAAGTTGCTGAGGCATCAAAAGTGGAAGGAAGCCTGCTGGAAAAGGTCTGTATCTAATTGCTAAGTTACTTATCTCTGGATACGGGAAAAATTTATCTTTCAATTTGATTTGTCTAAAAGTAGATTTGGCATGTAAGAAGGATTTTTGCTTGTTCCACTTTTTAGTATTTTAACTTTATTCTATACCGTCAGCTGTTTCTCATGGAGTGTTGTCCTTCACTCTTCAATTTGATATTGAGCACCAATTCCGTTTCTCTTAATTTTAGTCCTATTTGTTCAAGTTCCTTCTCGGGTAGAACTTGGGCAATCACTTGGAGTTTGTTATGCAATTAGCATGAGGGGTTAATGAATGAAACACTTGTGTACTTTTAACCAATTATGTAGAAAAGTGATTTGAAAAGTAGTAATTACAGGGTTCCAGCCTGGTTACGCATAATCTTTGCTCAATTAATTATTATTTTTGTTTCCATTCCCACGCTGATCTTAACTTGTAGTTCTGTAACGCAGATGGAGATATCAAGATGTTTGGTCCTATTTTTCTTGAACTACGTTGCCTTTTTTTTTGCCTCAGCTACTCACATATAGAAATATTGAGATTTGTTCGTCATTTGTTTAGTGTGGAACTGTTTAATGGAAATAAGGTAGCATAGGAAATTTATCATTATGAATTTTATGATCTTTGTGTCCTTTATTGATGCTGTAAACATAGTAGTTATGTGGTTTTTGGTATTTTCTTCATATGACTTTTCGATAAAGGAGAAAATTTGCTTTCCATACTTTTATAAGTGACTGTATCTCTGTTTTTGTTGATATGTTTTCATTTTACAGAAAGTAGCATCACTAAAAGGTCGTGTGGATGGGGCAACTATTCCAGCAGCCAGGAAAGCTGATATTAGGAATAAAATTGCTGTTCTTCAGGTATTTTGATAGGTCAAGAAAGAGACACCTTGTGACCTAATGTATTGCAACATGATTTTGCTTCTTCGAAAGTTTTGTGAGTGTAATGTTCCTGTTTTTGAATTATACTAAAAAGGTTTCCATCAACAGAATCAAGTGAGAAAAGCACAAAAGAAGATTGCTGAAGAAAATATGCATAAGGCTGTTAAGGTTGCCACTGAAATGGCTGAACTTGCTGCTTCAGATGGAAAGGTTTTCTGCATATCTCGGGTTGATGTGGGTTTGGATGTAGCAGCAGTCCGAGAGGCTGTTTCGAAAGTCCTAGAGCAGAAGGTGATTAGCTGTTTCTTACAGCATTCTTCAAACTTAGCTTATCTCATGTGATTGTAGGGAACGCTTTTTTGATACTCTATTGGTTGCTGCACAGAGCATGTCAGTTATGGTTTTTAGCATTGATGAAAACACCAACAAGGCTGTGGTTTGTGCGGGAGTGCCTGAGAAGCTGGAAGAAGGCAAACAGTTTGAGGTCTCTGAATGGTTGACTACTGCTTTAGGCCCTCTTAAAGGGAAGTGTGGCAAAGGAAAAGGAGGCCTTGCGACAGGCCAGGTCTGTATTTTCTCCTATTTATTGTAGAAGTGTTGGAAATGGATTCATATCTTATTCATAATGTGAGTCAGACCAATCTTTCCCTTTACCTGGTTAAAAGTTTAGCTCAGACATTTCAGATTTTATATATATTTGATATGGACACAAATTTTCTTTGACGAGGATTAGAGTTGCAGTTGAGTCGAGCCTCTCATGACCCGAGTATCAAGTCTCTTAAGACCCTAGTTTAGTGAGAGTATATTTAGTAATGCCTGTGTGTTTTGAGTTTATCAAGCATATGTTTGCTAGCCAGTGTTTTGGTGTGTAAACAGTTCTTGCACTGGATCTAAGTTTCCCAACCTAATGTACCATTCGAGACACGTACTGATTGACTTGGTCTTTACCTATGAAGGATCTGCATTAAGACCCTAGTTTAGTGAGAGTATATTTGGTAATGCCTGTGTGTTTTGAGTTTATCAAGCATATGTTTGCTAGCCAGTGTTTTGGTGTGTAAACAGTTTTTGCACTGTATCTAAGTCTTTTTTTTCCCTAACCTAACGTACCATTCGAGACATGTACTGATTGACTTGGTCTTTACCTATGAAGAGATCTGCATAAATGTTATTTCCTGCAATAACTTGAACTATATTTTCACATAATCACATCTATGTTCCTATCAGATGTTCCTTCTGCAATAACCTGAACTATATATTCACGTTTATGTTGGCAGTCCATGTGTTTCTTAGTAGGAATATATTTACATGATGGATGCAATTTCAGGGAACGGACGCAGCTCAAGTTGACGAGGCCATGGCACTGGCAACGAAATTTGCACAGATGAAGTTGTGAGTGTTTTAGGTGATAATAACACTCTTGTTTCTTCCCACAATTGCTTTGGCAGAAAACAAATATAGAACATGCAATCAATTTGATGCAGACATACAGCTTAAAAACGTAAAAACAGAAAGGCAAATGGTTCCGTATTTTGTTACTGTAGCAAATATATTCATTATATTCACAAGATTAGTAGTATCTTGGAATCTCTTGTCTATTGTGATGGATTTGGTTATATACTTATATGAGTTGTGATTGCAAAAATGAAAGCTTTATTTTTATTATTTAATACATTAAGACTCGGAACTTTTGAGTACTTTCTTGCAATTGAATCCTGACTGTTGGGTTCGTAGGCAAGCCAATGTTGAGGCTCATACTTTAGCACCGGTTTCACATTTATATGCTAGCCGGTGTAGTTTGGATTCACCCCTAATTCTTTGATTAATGGTATTGATATTGCCTTTGTTTCAAAAAAAAAAAATCTGGTAAAGCACTGTTAAAAGGGAACTTGGTTCTCAAATTTTCACATTGAAAGCTAATAAAATAATATAACTTCTTGATGTTTGATTTTGCTTGAAGGGTTTTAAGTGTCGCCAACAATTTCATTTGATTTTGCTAGAAGGGTTTTAAGTGTTGCCAACAATTTCTAAGTGTAATGAATTTGTTAAATTTATTTAAATGGACAATGAAAATTTTATTTCTTTAATGATTAATTAGATAAAAGATTGACTTTATTTGTAATTTAAGAAATTTTATAAATACTATGATTTTTATAATTCTCAGTTTTTTTTCTAACTTTTAGTTTTTAATTTTTTTTAGATTTCAGTAAAAGATAATAATAAACGTAGAATAGTTAAATGTTATTAATATGATAATTAAATTTAGCTTGTAAATTTAATTTAAACTAATCAAATTTTATTTATATTAATAGTTTAAGATAATTATAATATTATATTTAATTAATTAATTTCTAATTTAAAAACTATGTTAAATTGTGATTTATCTTTGGTTGATATAAGTGATGTTTATGGAGTATGTACTTTATTGTTACTTTTAATGAAATTTTTTTAAAAAACAAAAAATTGAAAGAAGCTTTTTTAGAATTTTAAATATTAAAATTTTAATTAATTTTTGAAAAAATAAAAGTGAAATAGATGATTGTAAATTTCAGGACTGGTTTAATAATTTGACCTATCTTTATAAACTTCTACGTTTAGATGTCTAGCCCAACCCTCGAAATTAGTATTTGGGCATATCCCTGTCTTGGTACTACGACAGTTTTGAACTTTGTAATATAAAGGGGATAAAATCAATGTTATGAATACGTCGTTGGACTTACTATCGAATTAAATTTTAGTATGATATTGTATATTTAATATTAGGTATTATTTCAGATAATTTTTTAAATTTATAAATAATTTCTAATTTTTTAAAAAAATTATAAAATAGTTCATTTGTTGTAATACATGCATGTATGGTGTGGATGACTAGGTACATACTATTTATGTACTTCATTCAATAATATAGACTTATCCTCTTCTATTCATGTACTTACTTTATTACATAGGCTTTTCCCATTCTCTCATTAAATGTAGTACATGTACAAGAGTCCTATATAAGGACATGGGATTTCACTTTGTAAAGACACATTGAGAAATAATAGAAGTTCATTCTGACTTATTTCCTTTCATTCTCTTGTTTATTCCTATTTGGGTATTTTATTTACAACACGTTATCAGCACGATCAAGACTCTATTGACGTAGCAAATTTCCCAAGCACAATCAAGATCTAAAGGTGAAGGAAGCTTTCCTCATTTTCTTTGACGTCACAAGGTAAAGAATTTAGTATCTTTTATTTATTTTATTTTTGCTTTCATACTACTTGGAAGATATATATATATTTATATATATATTTGTTTTATATCTAATTTTTGTTATTTCTTCTCAAGTAGTTTACCATGTCAAATCTCACAAAGCTTGAGTTCGTTGCCCTTGATATTTCCGGGAAAAATTATCTTTCGTGGGTACTTGATGCCGAAATCCATCTTAATGCTGAAAATCTCGGAAATACTATTAAAGAAGAAAATCAAGCATCCGAGCAAGATCGCGCAAAAGCGATGATTTTTCTTCGTCGCCATCTTCACGAAGAATTGAAAACCGAGTACCTCACTATTAAGGACCCATTAGTTCTTTGGAAGAATTTAAAAGAAAGATTTGAACACCAAAGAACGGTGATTCTTCCAAAGGCTCGATATGAGTGGATTCACTTACGTTTGCAAGATTTCAAATCCGTAAGTGAATATAATTCAGCATTATTTAAAATTAGTTCCCAGATGGAATTATGTGGAGAGAAAATTACCGATGCGGATATGTTAGAAAAAACATTTTCAACTTTTCATGCCTCAAATTTGCTCCTGCAGCAGCAATATCGAGAGCGTAGATTCACAAAGTATTCGGAACTAATTTCTTGTTTACTTGTGGCTGAACAAAACAATGAACTCTTGATGAAAAACCACCAATCTCGTCCAACGGGTTCAACACCATTCCCCGAAGTGAATGCTGCTTTTTCTCATGGCCGTGGAAGAGGTCGTGGTGGTAGAAGAGGTCGTGGTCGTGGTAGGAATAATTGGACTCGTGGAAATCATTCTTCCAATTCTGAAAACAGAGGGATTAAAAAGAAATCAATGACATGGGTCAGAAATGAGGAAAAACCGGAAAAGAATGATAAGGGGAATAATAATGACAATATTTGTTATCGATGTGGAACTAAAGGCCACTGGTCTCGAGTCTGTCGCGCTCCAAAGCATTTAGTTGAACTTTACAAGGCATCATTGAAAGGAAAAGGGAAAAATGTTGAAGTGAATTTATCAGAACCTGTTGGTCCTACATATGAATCTTCCTTACCTGTTGGTCCTACATATGAATCTTCCTTAAACGCAAATTTTGATGTTTCTGATTTTTTCGAAGATTATTGTGGCAATGTTTTGGCTGATGATAAAAATGTTTGAAGATACTTTTTATTTAATATGATCTCCATATGTAATCTTTTTATGTTTTAATATAATTTCTACATCTCTATTTTGTAATCTTTTAGTTGTTATTATTATTTTCTAATACTTAGAATATTTTTATGTCACTAGATAATTCAAAATCAACTTGATAACATGGAAGATGACATATGCTTAGTGGACAGTGGCACTACTCACACAATTCTTTGTGATAGAAAATATTTTCTACAATTAACGTTAGCGGAAATCAATGTCAATACCATTTCTGGTTCTGTAAATGTAATTGAAGGCTCTGGAAGAGTCCATATTATGTTCCCAAATGGAACAAAATTATACATCGATGATGCATTATACTCTAGTAGATCCCGAAGAAATCTATTGAGTTTTAAAGATATACGTCGCAATGGTTATCACATTGAAACAACAAATGAAGGGGATGTGGAATATCTTTATATTACATCTATTATTTCGAACCAAAAGTTCATATTGGAGAAATTTTCAAGTTACTCATCTGGTTTATATTTCACAAAGATTATGATGGTCGAATCAAATTTTATGCATCAAAAGGGCTCAGATCCTAAAACATTTATAATTTGGCATGATCGACTTGGTCATCCAGGTTCTACCATGATGCGACGTATAATTGAAAATACACATGGACATCCATTACAAAATAAGAAGGTTCTTTTGCCTAATGAATATTTTTGTTCTTCTTGTGCTCAAGGGAAATTGATTATTAGGCCATCTCCTTCCAAGTTACCTTTTGAATCTCCCGTTTTCTTGCAAAGGATACAAGGAGATATTTGTGGCCCTATTCATCCTCCATGTGGACCATTTCGGTATTATATGGTTTTAATTGATGCTTCCACACGATGGTCACATGCTTGTTTACTTTCATCTCGTAATATTGCTTTTGCCAAATTTCTTGCTCAAATTATAAAGTTACGATCAAGTTTTCCTGATCATCATATTAAGTCAGTACGTTTAGATAATGCAGGCGAGTTTACTTCCAAATCTTTCTATGAATATTGTATGTCTATTGGAATTGATGTTGAACATTCCATAGCCCATAATCATACTCAGAATGGTTTAGCCGAATCTTTTATCAAGCGTTTACAACTTATTGCTAGACCTATGCTTATGAGATCAAAACTCCCTGCATCTGCTTGGGGACATGCCATAATGCATGCTGCGTCTTTGGTTCGTATCCGACCGTCAGCATATCATAAGTTTTCCCCATTGCAACTTGTTTTTGATCAACAACCAAATATATCTCATCTTCGAATTTTTGGTTGTGCTGTATATGTTCCCATTGCGCCTCCTAAACGTACTAAAATGGGTCCCCAACGACGGGTTGGAATTTATGTTGGTTTTGATTCTCCATCTATCATTAGATACCTTGAACCCCAAACAGGCGATCTTTTTAGAGCAAGATTCTTAGATTGTAAATTTGATGAATCCTCTTTTCCGACATTAGGGGAAACAAAAGGTCTTGAATCAAAAGCACAAGAAATTTGTTGGAATACACCAACTTTGTCAAATCTTGACACTCCCACAAATCAAAGTGAACTGGAAGTTCAAAGAATAATTCATTTGCAAAATGTGGCAAATCAATTGCCTGATAGTTTTGTTGACACCAAGAGGGTTACTGAATCTCACATACCAGCTGCAAATGTTCCTTCACGACTAGTTGTCCCTACTGGAAACTCTGTGGGTATAGCAGTCAATGAATCTAAATTACGCCAAAAACGTGGGAGACCTATTGGTGCAAAGGATTCTGCTCCTCGTAAGAAACGAGAATCGAAAAATGTTCGAATTGACACTCCAGAAGAGATCCAAAACAATCAACAATTGCATATTTCTCAACAATCAACCCCAGAAGTGGTTCCGGTACCGGAAAATCATGAGATATCTTTAAAATCTAGAAATTGTTGGGAAAGAAATGAAGTTGTTGTTGATCATGTATTTGCATATGCAATTGCCTCCGATATAGTAAATGAAAATGAACCTGAGCCTCAAACTGTAGAAGAATGTCGACATAGAATTGATTGGCCTAAATGGAAAGAGGCAATAAAAGTCGAATTGGACTCATTAGTCAAACGTCAAGTATTTGGACCGATAGTCCAGACACCCGAAGATGTTAAACCTGTTGGGTATAAATGGGTTTTTGTACGAAAAAGAAACGAGTCAAATGAAATTGTAAGATACAAGGCACGGCTTGTTGCACAAGGATTTTCACAAAGACCGGGTATAGATTATGAAGAGACATATTCTCCTGTTATGGATGCAATTACATTTAGATATTTAATTAGTTTGTTGGTCTCTGAAGGTCTCGACATACATCTAATGGATGTTGTAACTGCTTACTTATACGGGTCATTAGATAATGACATCTACATGAAAATCCCTGAAGGTTTCAAGATGCCTGATGCTTATAATACAAAACCTCGGCAAATGTACTCTGTTAAACTACAAAGGTCCTTATATGGATTAAAACAATCTGGACGGATGTGGTACAATCGCCTGAGCGAATATTTATTGAAAAATGGATACGAAAATGATGTTGTTTGCCCTTGTGTTTTTATCAAAAAGATGAACTCTGGGTTTGCTATAGTCGCAGTTTATGTTGATGACTTAAACATTGTAGGGACTCCTGAAGAGATCTCTATAACTGCTGATTTTTTAAAGAATGAATTTGAAATGAAGGATCTTGGTAGGACAAAATTTTGCCTTGGATTTCAAGTTGAACATTTAACAAGTGGAATTCTTCTTCATCAATCAGCTTATATTGAAAAGCTATTAAAACAATTTAATATGGATAAATCTTATCCATTGAGTTCTCCAATGGTTGTTCGTTCACTTGATGTAACAAGAGATCCGTTTCGTCCACAGGAAGACGATGAACAAGTTCTTGGACCAGAAGTTCCATATCTTAGTGCAATAGGGGCACTTTTATATTTAGCAAATTGCACTAGACCTGATATAGCTTTTGCAGTAAATTTACTTGCGAGGTTTAGTTCCTCCCCGACACGGAGGCATTGGAATGGAGTGAAACATATTTTTCGTTATCTCCGTGGCACATCTGATATGGGATTGTATTTCCTAAAAGGAGTTAAATCAGAATTGATGGGTTATGCTGATGCTGGATACCTATCTGATCCTCATAAAGCTCGATCACAAACTGGATATGTTTTCACTTGTGGTAATACTGCTATTTCATGGCGATCAGTAAAGCAAACAATTACCGCTACCTCATCTAACCATTCTGAAATATTGGCCCTTCATGAAGCAAGCCGTGAATGTGTGTGGTTGCGGACCATGATACAACATATCAGGAAAACTTGTGGGTTGTTTGTGGAAACTGGCAAGCCAACATTATTGCATGAGGATAATGAAGCATGCATTTCTCAAATTAAAGGTGGTTTTATAAAGGGTGATCGAACTAAGCATATTTCTCCAAAGTTTTTCTACACACATGAACTATTGAAGAAAGGTGATGTTGACATTTGTAAAATTCGCTCCAGTGACAATCCAGGTGATCTGTTTACAAAAGCATTGCCAACTTCAATCTTCAAGAAGCACGTGCACAATATTGGGATGCGTCGGCTTAGTGAGTTTGTTTGAGGGGAAGTAACTTTCCTATGAATCTTGCACTCTTTTTCCTTCGCTAAGTTTTATCCCACTGGGTTTTCTTGGCAAGGTTTTAACGAGGCAAAAATAGTCATCCAAGGGGAAGTGTTGTAATACATGCATGTATGGTGTGGATGACTAGGTACATACTATTTATGTACTTCATTCAATGATATAGACTTA
>JANTPM010000183.1:199214-223941 GCA_025434745.1 Erythroxylum divaricatum | reverse complement strand
TTTGTCGGAGATATTGAAAGACTTTAGATTGTAATAATACTTTAAAGTAATTGTATATATTCTTTCAAAGCAGTTATCTAGCAGTTCCTGAACAATAAGAAAAACCCTCTTCAGTCCCTGTCCTTGCCATTGTTATACTCTTTCCATGGTCATATCAAAATTTTAAAATCGTATGGCTCTTAATCTGGCACTTTGAAGGTGTTGAAGACATCAGGAGCCTTGGTAGAGAATGAGCTTAGTAGGTTCAGCGACCCTCCTGGAGATGCTTCTCTGGATGATTTATTTCGTCCCCTAGACAATAACCCAGAGAACCGAGCTGCTGAAGCTTCAACATCGACATCATCACAAGTGAACCAAAGGAATGCATCTGAGAATGATGCTGGAAAAAATGACCTGGCTACAAGATTGAGAGCTACTATTGCTCAAAAGCAAATGGAGACTGACATGGGGCAGACAAATGGCGGTGGTGACCTGCTGCGCCTAATGATTGGTGTTTTAAAGGATGATGTGATTGATCTTAATGGCTTGGTATGTTAAGTGTACTTTATATAAATAAATAGTTTGTTTCATGGATTAAAGTTGAGGCCTTGTCATTTGCTAATCTTGATGTTGCAGAATTAGACCATAGTTATGGTGTTGCTACCAACTTTAATTTGCTCAGAAATATGTAGGAAGTGGATTTTGAAAATTTTTGAAAACAGTGAAAGATACGTAGGGAAACTCTGCAAAATAACAGGCTGTATACAAAATATAGTGAATATTGCCATTACTTGGAGCCATATCTTTTCCCCTCTTCTTTCTATTAATTTTGCTCTGCTGATGATGCCTTCTCTGCTTACCTTTTCTTTTCTCAGGTTTTTGATGAAAAATTGCCTGCTGAGAATCTTTTTCCTTTACAGGTATTCGTTATCCTTTTGTTACACTAGTATCATGCTGCATCATTAGTTCTTTCTCATTGTTATTTAACTGTTCAATGCTCTCCTTTACAAATTCCTGATCAACAGATTCCAAGTATCAAGAAAGTTGATACTGTGAAGTTTCGATGCTGTTTTTATGCTCAATGATTTCTTTCTGTAGGCTGTTGAGTTTAGCAGATTGGTTGGGTCATTAAGACCCGATGAATCAGAAGATGTGATTTCTTCTGCATGTCAGAAACTTGTTGCTATCTTTAACCAGCGCCCTGAGCAGAAAATTGTTTTCATCACACAACATGGTTTGCTTCCTCTAATGGAATTACTTGATGTTCCAAAAAATCGGGTAAATCTACCAAATACAAAGCTCTGGAATAGTTTATACTTCACTTGTTATTATCAACTTTTATTGGACTGTCATAGCTGCTAATAATAAGGATGTTCAATGATTTCCAACGTTGCAGGTGATAGGTTCTGTTCTTCAACTTATAAATCAGATTGTAAAAGATAATACCGACTTCCAGGAAAATGCTTGCCTCATTGGTTTGGTAAGTTACAGATGCATGTAGGTTGTATATTTTAGAGAATTTTGTGTTATGTTTATTTCTGGGAATGGTCTGATAAAATTATGTAGTTAGTGCAGGATCAATTAAGAGTTGTGTCCGTTTTTTGGAGAGGTTTTCTCTTATGAGTCACACCAGTGTATTTACTTTGTTTTCCTGTCCAATTCTTCTTGTTCCAATTTTGTAAGGACATGTATTCCAGTTCTGAGGCTGAGATTTCATTTTCACTCCCTGGTTTTGTCTGTTTGAGTGTGGTTTACAATTCTTCGAGTTAATATATTTGCTTGCTAGTTGTAGGCCTGGTAGAAGATGGAAATTAGCTGTAACATATTTTGGACATTCTGAACATATTCAACTCTAGATTACCTACTTTACTTTGGATTTTTAGTTGGTGATAGATTACAACTCACTATCAATTGACACGAGCTAGGCATAGGTTTATGAATGTCTTTTGAAAAGCATTAGAATTCCATAATTCAAGCTTTCTATCTAACTGCTGTAATTGAGCAGTGAGAGGATCTTATAATAGATTTCTCACCTTTGTTCTCTCTCTCCCCCTAGTATACTGATGGCTTGAATTGTCTGACAGATCCCAGTGATTATGAGCTTTGCTGGTCCTGATCGTCCTCCAGAAATCCGCATGGAGGCAGCTTATTTCTTGCAACAGCTTTGTCAGTCAAGGTGGGGAGTTATCCTTTTTCTCTTGTTGGTGCTGCTTCTTTGAATTACGTCTCCTTGTGGAAACATAAGAGTTTAACTGAAAATCTTGGCTTTTTGTAACAGCTCTGTGACACTACAAATGTTTATTGCTTGCCGTGGAATACCTATTTTGGTGGGTTTTCTAGAGCCTGATTATGCCAAATTCAGGTTTGTTGTTCTTTGTGTCTAGTAGAAAGCAGTTATTTGTGCTTGAGCAATGTATGGTGGATTTGCAATAGAAGTGCAGCCATTGTAATAGCTGATGTGTGTACCTTGTGCTTTCTTGCTTTTTCCATCTAACTGCTGATTTAATTCTCTGCATTCAGGGAAATGGTTCATCTGGCTATTGATGGGATGTGGCAGGTCTTTAAACTTCATACATCAACTCCTAGGAATGATTTCTGTCGCATAGCTGCTAAGAATGGAATACTACTTCGGCTTATTAACACCCTCCACAGCTTGAATGAGGCTACTCAGCTAGCTCAGCGACCACGTTCTGGTCCACTGGATGTCTGTCATCCTATCTTTAATCGGAATGAACAGCCTCTTTCTTCCCCTGATCTTGATATCCTTAAGGTGAGGCATGGAGTGATTGATTACTCCTTGCCAATTGGAGCACCAGAACCTTCCCGTGCTTCAACTTCTCATTCTCAAAGGGTTGACAGCATTCAATCGGATGGTAGATACATAAATGATGATAGACTTCAATCGGGAAATGCCCCATTGGAAACTTTGGTCACTTCTAAGGTTGCTGACTCAGCAGCTTTGGAGAAATCTATGCATATAGTTTCCAAGGAACCTTCAGTAATTGCTTCTAAAGAGCAAGAAAGCTTAGAGCGATGGAAAGTTGATCCAACTCGAGCAGATGTTGACCTTAAACAACAAAGATTATCTACTTTATCCACTAGAACATCGGACAGGCCACAAAAGTTAGTAGAAAGTGCATCCAACGGGCTTCCAACCATGCTGCCTAGTCAGCAAGAGCAAGTGAGACCGCTTCTCAGCTTATTGGAGAAGGAACCCCCATCAAAGCATTTCTCTGGTCAATTGGAGTATGCACGCCACCTCTCAGGGTTGGAGAAACATGAGAGTATACTCCCGCCGTTGCATGCATCTGAGAGGAAGACAAATGGTGAATTAGATTTTCTGATGGCTGAATTTGCAGGTATTATTTTTGGTTAGTTTTCAGGTAGTTTTTTGTAGTTACGACTTTAGATTATTAAAACTTGTCAAAGTTAGAGCTTATAGTTGAATCAGTTCGTGGATGTGTTAAACATTGTCTGAATATTATATTTTTTTTCAATACCAGCATATTACTGTATCTTCAATCAGCTGTTGGAAAGATTGATCATGTTAAATACCAGTCAATAGGCTTTTTAGTCAAGCTTCAAGATTTTGATAAATTCACCCTTTATGCTGTCAACGTGTCTTTCTTCCAGATGGTTGGATTTTATTTGTTTATCAATTTCTGTCTGTCTCATGTTTGCTTTCCTAGTGGAGAATTTGACTGTACATGTGAAAGAATTACTTATGGTATGGTTTTCCAATTGGGAACAATTTTCTGCTCTGGTTGAGTCTGATTGATTTCTCAATGACAGAGTTGTCTGGGCGTGGAAAAGAAAATGGAAATCTAGAATCTGCTCCTAGAATCTCACACAAAACTCTAACCAAGAAAGTTGGAACATTCACATCTAATGATGGAGCTGCTTCTAAATCTGGTATTGCATCACAAACAGCATCTGGTATACTGTCTGGTTCTGGTGTTTTAAATGCTAGACCAGGGAGTGCAACATCATCTGGGCTCCTCTCCCACATGGTATCCACCATGAATGCAGATGTTGCCAGGGAATACTTAGAAAAGGTCGCAGACCTCTTGCATGAATTTTCAAAAGCTGATGCAACTGTGAAATCCTATATGTGCAGTCAAAGCCTTCTTAGTCGTCTTTTTCAGATGTTCAACAGAGTTGAGCCTCCTATTCTTTTAAAGGTGTGTAACAGACAAATTGCTATCATTCTTGCTTAAGATTGTGTCGTAAATTTCTTGATGCTACTTATGTAAACAAATTTTACATGTTCCAGATACTGGAGTGTATCAATCATCTGTCAACCGATCCAAACTGTTTAGAGAATCTTCAGCGAGCTGATGCAATTAAGTACTTGATCCCAAACCTGGAACTCAAAGATGGACATCTTGTTGGACAAATTCATCAGGAGGTAGGACTGCATTGCAGCAAAACCTTCAACTTTGTGATTCTACTGTGGTGCGCGTGTGCATTGTAATTGAACTGTCTTAAACTTTGTGAATGGGGTGCAATGCACATGCAGATGCGTGTTTATTATTATCCTTTGAATTGAATTGGATCTCTTTAATCTCATCTAAATAGTGTCAGGACTCTTACTTTGATTGCAGCCTTAAGTACATTTTTATATGAGAGTTAATTAACACCAGCATACTAGTTTACAGTTTTTCATTAGTGAGCTGCTCATTTGGTTGAAGGTAAAAAAAATTTAATGTTTTCTTCGACCTTTGGAAAAATAGTGGTACTTTCTTTCAGATTTCATAGTCATGATTTTGATATGGGAGTGAAGTAACAACATACTAATTTACAGTCTTTAACTAGTAACTGGTGACTTGGTGGAACTTAACTTTTCTGTGTAGATTTTTTTGCTAACTAATATTAGAATCGAAAGATAATTGCATGTAGTTAAATTAAGCTCTAGAAAGAGCTGGACATGCACAAAATACTGGTGCAAGAGGCTAACATCGTCTGTTATAGAAGCCATGAGGACATGATCAGAGAACATATACAATGCAGTGTGCCTAAATTATGTTAGTCCTGATCAAATGCTTCCAATGATAAATATTAAAGATTCGAGTTGGAGATCATAAAGGAATCGAGTTTGAAGCTTATCCCTTGCTTTGACCTTTGGAAACTACAGATGCTTTCTTTTTTAGTCCTGCTATATCTAATCTTCACCACAATTTGCTTATTTATTTATTGCTATGATAAATGGGACAAACAACTAACAGACCCTGTTTATGGAGTACAAAAGAGCAGTTAGAAGTTTCCTAGTCAACCTTTTCCCAATGAATATTACGCTAGAATTACCATCTTGCAAGGCTTTTGTTGGTACGATAAGCGGGACAAATTACTTACCAAACCTGTTTAAGGAACTTGTGGTACGAAGAAGCATTTAGAGGTTTCTAAATCATGAACCTTTTCTTTAAAATACTATAGCTGAAAAATACCATACTGTAAGGTCCTTCCTGCATCTGGTTTATATCACTGGTAGTTTTCTTCATCAATCTCCCCTTTACAAAATTTAAAAATCTAATTTCGTATGTTTGACTCATTTTTAAATTTTGGCTGTAACAATTAGCTTAAGCTGCTCTAACCTTTCTTTGTCAATTCTTTTTCTTGAAGGTCCTCAATGCCCTTTTCAATCTGTGCAAGATAAATAAGAGGAGACAGGAACAAGCTGCTGAAAATGGAATCATTCCACATTTAATGAATTTCATTATGTCAGATTCCCCTTTAAGACAGTATGCATTACCTCTACTCTGTGACATGGCTCATGCATCACGTAATTCAAGGGAGCAATTGAGAGCCCATGGAGGTTTGGATGTGTACTTGAGCCTACTTGACGATCCACTTTGGTCAGTTACAGCTTTGGATTCAATAGCTGTTTGCTTGGCTCATGACAATGATAGCCGCAAAGTGGAACAAGCATTGTTGAAGAAGGAGGCTGTTCAGAAATTAGTGAAGTTTTTCCAGTGCTGCCCGGAGCAGCAATTTGTGCACATATTGGAGCCATTCTTGAAAATTATCACGTATGCATTCTGTATCTTAAATATCGAGTATTTAGTTATTACGGAAGTTACTGTTATATAATGGAGGAAATCATTCTATATCTACATATGTGCTTCATTCAGTAAATTGTAATTTCAGCTTCGCATTGGGTCTGCTATTTGCGTATTATTTATGTAGGTCTCTATTGTTCTCAGGCTTTTGCATTTTGCATTCTATGTATGTGGTTCAGATTGTTTGTTCATATTCCTGTATATAACGAATTAATCATCCTTTTGAATTATGAATCTGGGATGCACTGACTACACTTGCCATGGGATCTAAAGCCCATTCTTTTTTATGTGGTCATGCATTTTTGGTTCTTTTTTATGTGGTCATGCATTTTTGGTTTTTAGTTGTGCATAGAAATATTGGCTTGTGGCTTACCTACTTTTTACCTTTTTTCTTTTTGCAGGAAATCATCTCGAATAAATACAACATTAGCTGTCAACGGGTTAACACCTTTGCTCATTGCCAGGCTGGACCACCAGGATGCAATAGCTCGTCTTAATTTGCTCAAATTAATAAAGGTAATATTAGATTTTTTAATATAGGTAGAGTGTAGGGTCTATTAACAAGAATTGAGCTTGAGTCAACTATTGCTAAAATGACTAGAACTAGTCATTTGGTTAGTTGGCCCTTACCACTTATAAACTCTTTAACATTTTCATGTTTAATTAATATAGGATACTCTAACAGGTAAAATTTTGAATTTTACTCTGCTGTCCTTTAAAATATGTTCAAATGTTTGAAAATTCTCAAGTTAAAAAATTGGTGATAAAATGGTTAACTTTGAGCAGTTACAGCAATTAATGAATTTGAAAAAGACTGTAAGAGTATGAAGGTTATGTAAGGGGTTGGTAATTGAAAGTGGAATCATTTAGAAAATGTCAATTGAACAATTAATCATAGAATTAAGATCAAATTGTTTGAGGCTTACTGTTTGGGGGTCAGTTCAGAGACTAGATCTTAAGGTTTTCATTAAAATTATTGCGACTTCACATGAAGTTTATTTATTTTTATCTTTTTAGAATCTTGTAAACTCAGGGGACTTTAGAAATTAATCTTTGTCAGAAATTTATTGGAAATATAATTTTAAAAAGCTTTGCCTATCAGAAAACATATTGGGAGAATCTAATTTGATGATTCTCGCTTGTCATTAACATCTGGAAAATGTATTTTCAGTGGATACATGATTTTTTCCCCCTGGAAAATCTGCTTTCTTATGAATGGATGAGATCTCTTTAGAGTTTTCTTTACCTTTTCTTGGTGCATGTTCATGTTTTTTTTCCCTGGAAAATCTGCTTTCTTATGAATGAATGAGATCTCTTTAGAGTTTTCTTTACCTTTTCTTGGTGCATGTTCCTCATAGGTAGCAGCTAATGGGTTTTCTTTACCTGTCGGGTTCCAACATTCCTCATTTTTCTTTCCAATCATTTGTATATTATTTCTTAGGGCATGGTATATGAGGACATCTTCTAGTCAATCATATGGAGAAGTTCTAAAGATAAAGCTTTTATTATTTGGAATTGCCCTCACCTGATACATGCTTTTACTATTCGTTACCAGCTGTTGAAAACATTGTTTATGTGATATATTTTGATGAATTGTAAACTGCATCAGAAGCCCTGTTTCTCCTTCCTCTAATGTTTGATGGTTTATCGATGTGTTAGGCTGTGTATGAGCATCATCCTCGGCCAAAGCAATTGATCGTGGAGAATGATTTACCCCAAAAATTACAGAACTTAATTGAGGAACGCAGGGATGGACAAAGCTCAGGAGGGCAAGTTCTTGTTAAACAAATGGCTACTTCACTGCTTAAAGCCCTTCATATCAACACTGTCTTGTAAATATTCATTTCGCAAATTTGTTCTGCAACATGTAAATACGGTTCGTTAGGCAGGAGTGCTTTTTTTGCTGTTTTTCTTGTTTTCTTTTGGTTTCATTTTCGCAGGTAGTTTCTTGGTTCTTTCATCTAATCTCCGTTTCAAGGTTGGGATGGAACAAGTTGCTCTGTTTCACATAGGTGTCTAGAGACTCACAGGGGTGGCTTTCTTCGTGTTTTTGGCTTCAGTGAGCCGTCACATTGTCGGCTACTTTTACAAATTTCATTGACTTGGATTTCATTCCGTTTTTTTCTTTTTTCCCCCCAAGTCTCTTCCTGTATTGTCCAAAACAATGTAATATTTTCAAGTACAAAGAATAGTAAGTGTTGGCCTTGTGCTGGGAATGAACAAGCCAGGTGATACTGGCTTTATTGTTAAATTCTTGCTGTTGAAATGGTATTAGTGTCTATTATCCTTTAGATGCTAACAATTCTTTGCCAATTTCTATTTTGCGATCATTTCACATGGTGCAAATGCAGCTCAACTTGGAAGCACAGATATCAGGCAGTCTTGAATGTATTTATTGCTAAATTCTTGCAATTGCAATAGTAAGGGTAGGGGATGTACCATCTGAGCCTCCTGTTAGCTTAGCTCCACTTACCTTGAGATACACCTTCAATCACTTCCGAGTTTGCTGATCCGTCTGAGCTCCAGCACCACCTCTTTCATGGTAGGCCTTTCTTGTGGATTTTCCGCGACACATATCCCTGCCAGATATGCACAGGCCATACGCTGCTCCGACTCTCCATCTTTAACCATCTTTGATTTCAGATAAAGCGTCAGTGCCTCTTTCCGGGAAACATGATGCATATAATCATTACTCTGCTCTGCTGTCATACCACCTGTAGCATTGGCTATGGCTATTAAGCTGCAGCTCCCGTGTCCATTTTCGAGAGAAGAAGCTTCCTTGTATATGTCATAAACCTCCTGCCCTGTGAGAAGCTCAAGCAGCACTGCACCAAAGCCGTACACATCGCTTTTGTCAGTGAACTGACCTGTCCTTGCGGACTCTGGAGCTATGTATCCAGTAGTCCCCTCCACTTCTGCGTCTACATGTGTTTCACCTGGTGGGATCACTAGCGATAGCCCGAAATCAAACAGCTTAGCTCTCAAGTTAACATCCAGTAAAATGTTGTCAGACTTTACATGTCGATGAATGATGGGTTGCGACTTGGCCATGTGCAGATAAGCAATTGCTTCGCCAACTTCAATGGCAATTCTTATCCTTCTTTGCCATGGAAGTGACACACTGGGACTTACTTCTATAGTTCCATCCACTCCATCCTCCTCCATTTTGTACAAGTATTCGGAAAGAAAGCCAATGGATGCATATTCAAAGACCAAGATTGGAACTTTGGTCTCCAAGCAACACCCCAAGATGTTTAAGATATTGGAATGGCCAGTGATTTGAGAAGCTATGGCAATTTCTCGTATGCAGCAACTGATATAGTAATCGACTTCATCTTCATTTTCGATCATCTTTTTAATGAAAATAGGGCGGCCATCATGCGTGCCCTTGAACAAGTTATAGTTAGTATCCCTAAAACAGACACCATTTTCATGATAGGTGTTGATTGCCTTATGCAGCTCTTCCTTGGAGAACATTCTAAGAGGACTATGTTTACCATCAGATGAGACGGTAATCAACTCTTCCAGCAACAGCCCTCCATTTCTTGTTGAGAAGTTCTTTGGTTTTCTGAGGACTTGACGCATCAACTTTGCCTTGAGCAACATTCATAACAAAAGGATAAACATGATATTAGATGATAAACGTGATATTAGATGATAGTCCGAACATAACCCAGAAACAGGAATTAAGCATAGCAGATACATAAATGCATATGAATATATGTTCTTACCATATGTTGAGAGCTTTAAAGACAGCAGCTGTGATGGGGAGCGACCAACCTATACTTGTTTCATAAGTTAATTTTTGGCAGTTGACTTCTGAAAGTCGATACATGTACATCCTTCTTCTTGACCCTTAAAAATTAGTTCTTAGTTGTATAGTTGCATATAAAGAACTCTTGAAGTTACTATGGAGAAAAGACAAGGAAAATGCTATCAAAGGAAGTCAATTCCTTGAAGCTGTTATTATAAATCATCATCTCCGGCTTAATCCCACTCGTCACTTTCTTATGCATAGAGAAATAATCTGATGTAATAAAACCATAATTACATGATTTTTGACCAAACTCTTAAGGTTTGAAAAGTGAAAAAATAATAATAATAATTAAAAGTCTAAAGGACTTCTTCAATAATAACAATGGTCAAATTCCAATTTCAAACTTAATATTTCTTGCGTTTGCCTAATTTAGTCTCATTTCCTTTTTCTAAGCGATCAATTTTTTGATTTTTTTCCAATTTAATGTTAAACTTTCTAAAATTTTCAATTTAGTGATTAACCTATTAAATTTTGTATCAATCAAGTTAAAAGTTAATTTTAATAATATGACATATCTATTAAATATTACGTAAATGTCCATCTATTAGCGATAACAATGAAATATAATATTGTGGTCTAATTTGTGCCAATTTTGAAAAGTTAGACACTAAACTAAAAACTTTTAAAAATTAGGCACTAAATTAAAAAAATCTCAAAAAGTTTGATAGTTTTGCATATGTTATCCCCTGCTTTTTCTATATATTCTTATAGGACACCTTCTTTTGGTCTTTTGCTGATGTCAAATATCTCTAATGGACAAAGAGAAGTAGTCTAGCTTGTTTCGGCAGCTATCGTCAACACCCAACCGAAGTCTCACTGAGGCGCGGGATTTGGGATAGTTTGTTTGGCTAACCATTTTATTAAAATGAAGAACATTATGCTTTGAAAGTTAGTTCACATGTGACAATAATCTTATTTTCGATAATTCAATGATAGTTGTCCAATATCCTTTATGAACTATTGAATTGGACATGCTTTATGGATAATGTAAAAGTTGAAAGCATTGACCAACAGATTTGTTGCACTCAGTATGAATAGCATTTTTTGGTTATATTTTAAGAACTCTAAAAAAATATGTACTTATGATAACATTTTGAACATGAACGTTAGAAATTAGTCCTTTTAAGTGACTCTTCCATTGAAAAACAGATAGAGGATTTAATAATTTATTAAAAAACTTTTGGCCACTTTAATGAGAAGTTTTAAATTTGACTGATGAATGTCAATTTTTAAAATAGTTTAGGTTATGGTTTGGGTGGGCCCATATCATTGGGTTTTGTCCCCTTTAGTCACGCCAGGTTCTAGATTTAGCCCCTCCCTCGTGGGGAGTCGAACCTGTGACTTCAGGATTTTGTTGGGTGCATGACCCACGCCTGGTGTGAGGCGTGGGTCATGCACTCAACAAAACCCTGAGGTCACAGGTTCAACTCTCCACGAGGGAGGGGTTAAATCTAGAACCCGACGTGATCAAAGGGGACAAAACTCAATGATACGGGCCCACCCAAACCAGGTTATGTCTCTACTCATAATTGCTTTTCTCACAATATACCATTAAGTAAATAAGTGAAATTGGAAGGTTGGGAAAGAGACGCTAGGTGAGAAGTTTACGTCAGTGAATCATAGGTAAATTTCAATTACTTATAATTTGATTATAATGAATTGTAATATTATAGGTAAATTGAAGGTCACTGATATAGAATGTTCTGAAATCACTCAAAGGTGGTTTTTTTTTTTATTTTATAGTTAATGAGAATGATGTAAGTAATGCATATACACAATTAGTTATGTTTAGACATCCAAATATAGTAATATTTTTAGTTGGTGTATGTGTAATTATTGAATTGTGTATAAATTAGCATTGTTATATGCTTTATGGTATATTAATGGATTGCTCAAAGGTGAACATTAATATATAACTGGTAAATTTTATCTGAATCTGTGTAACATATTGCTATACTACTCAGACTAAGTGAATAAATACATCTCTACATTGGAGTTTTGGACTTAGCTTTGGCACTCAGAACTGAAAAACTAGATGTTTTGAATATTTTGAGCATTAATGAGGAGAAAATCCATTTTAACAACTAAAAAATGTCAAATAAATTGAGTTTGATGTATATAAAGAAGACAATTACTAGTAATATTAAGTCTATTCTTTTCAAAATTGAAAGTGCCAAGAAATTATTTAAGTTTTTGGAAGAGTACTCCCAGATTATTTACAAGTCTCTTGTTGGGACTCTTATAGGTAAATTAACCACTTTGAAATTTGATGGATCATGTAATGTGTATGAACATATCATTGAGATGACAAATATTGTGCCAAAACTTAAGCTTTGGGAATGGATGTGGATGAGAACTTCTTTTTGCAATTCATCTTGAACCCGTTATTGTCTGAGTATGGTCCCTTCCAAATAAATTATAATACCATGAACGACAAATGGAATGTGCAAGAGTTGCATACTATGCTGGTTTAGGAAGAGATTAGACCTAAGAACTGGAGAAGTAACTCCATTAATTATCTTAAGAATCAAGGAGTTAGTGAGAAAGGTGGAAAGAAATATAAGAAAGTGAATGGACCCTTAAGTTAATGGAGAATCCTCTAATACTCATAAGAAGGAACATGATGAAAAAAAAATGTCAGTTTTTGTAGGAAGGTTGGGCAATTCCAAAAGGGATGTCACAATGTATAGTTTGAGAATCAAGGTAAAATTACTATTAAGTAAATACCTTGGATAAAGAAAGGTAACTCATGTATTCATCTTCGTGAAATAATTCACACTAACGTATGTGGATCACTTGATATGCCTATTTTTAATAAAGAAAAATATTTATCATCTTTATAAATGTCTATTTATGTTACGGATATGTCTATTCATCACATGATAAATCACATATTGTAAACACCTTTGAGGTTTATATTAATGAGGTTGAAAGTAAATTAGATAGAATGGTGAAAAAGTCAAGTTAGACAAAGGTGATGAATATTATGGTAAATATGATGAAAGTGGTCAAATTTCTGATCCCTTTGCTAAATTCCTTAAAAGACATAATATTTATGCACAATACACAATGTCAAGTACACCATAACAAAATGGTATGACCGAAAGATATAATAAAGCATCGTTAGATATAATTAGGAGTATGATGTGCAATTCATCTTTACCTACTTTTTTGTGGACATATGCTCTAAAAATTGTAATAAGGTTCCTAATAAGACAGTTCCAAAAATTCCCTTTAAATGGTAGATTAAAAGGAAACCTATTTTAAGGCACTTATATATTTGGAGTTGCTACGTAAAAATTAGTAATTATAATCCATATGAAAACAAAATGAATGCAAAACCAATTAGTAGTTATTTCATTGGTTATCTAGAGAAGTTTAAAGAGTTCAGATTTATTATCTTAGCTACACTACAAGAATTGTGTAAACTAAGAATGTCAACTTACTACAAGATTTGTGTAAACTAGGAATGTCATGTTCTTTGAAGATAGTGAGACTAGTGGGAGTGAGACATCATTGGAGTGAATATTCAAAAAATGAGAATGTAATTCCTTGTGTAAGTCCACGTCGGTTATACACCTACCCAAGTTGTTCTTCAACAAGTGTTTGGACCACTTAATAATTATGAAGAACAATGAACCACTATTCATAATGAAATAGAACAAAAAGTGAATGAACCTATAGTAAAAGAATCACAACAAATGGAATTAAAAATGCCTCAAAGATAAAGAATACTAATTATTTTTATGATTATGTGGTATATCTACACGAGTTTGAAAATGAATTGGGAATTAAAAATGATCTTATGACTTTTTCACAAGCTATGAATAGTGAAAATTATGATAATTGGTTAAATGGCATGAAAAATGAGTTTAAGTATATGGAACAAAATGGTGTCTCGGACCTTATGGAATTAATAGAATGTTAAAAGAGAATTAGTTGTACGTGAGTCTTTAATACCAAATGTGACTCTTTTGTAACCTAACCTGCTACCATTAGACTAATTACTAAAGGATTTGCTCAAAAAGATAGTATTGATTATAACGAGACATTTTCACTAGTCTCCTAAAAGGACTTGCATAGAATTATTATAGCTTTAATGGCTTATTATAATCTAGAATTACACCAAATGAATGTCAAAAATGTTTTTTTGAATGGAGATTTAGAGAAAAAAAAGTGTATATGGATCAATCACTAGGGTTTATAAGGCTGCAAAGGAATACATGGTGTAAGTTGAAGATGTTAATATACAGACTTAAACAGACTTCCTGAAAATAGTATCTTAAGTTCAATTATACTATTTTTTCAAATAGATTTAAAGAAAATATCGATGACTGGTGTATATATTTGATCAAAGTAATTTTATTTTTCTAGTCTAGTATCTTGATGACCTCTTACTTACAGCTAATGATCTTGGTCTATTAAATGAGACAAAGAAAATTCTCTAGCTATTTTGAAAGGAAAGATATGGATAGCACAATATATATGATAGGAATAAAAATATTCCATGATAGCTTACAAGTGTTGCTAAGTTTGTCTCAAAAATCGCATATTAGTAAAGTGTTAGGAAGATTTAGGGTGAAAAAGTGTTCATCATCACAGTTTCAATTTAAAAGGGGAAAGTTTAGCTTCATGCAATGTCTAAAACTTGATTTAGAAGGAAAGCAAATGGAATTAATTTCATATGCATATGTGGTTTGAAACCTAACATATGCTCAAACTTGTATAAGATCAGACATAAGCTTTGCAGTGGGAATGTTAAAGAGATACCAGGATTATCCTGGTATAAATCATTGGAAAATTGTAAAGAAAATTTTGAGATATTTGCAGGAAATTAAAGAACACATTCTCAGTTTTAAGAAGTCCGATTACTTTAAAGTAGTTAGATACTTAGATTTAGATTATGTTGACTATGTAGATACAAGATCTACCTTTGGCTACGTTTATCTATTAACTGGAGGAGCCACTTATAGAAGAGTATAAAGTAATTTGCAATTGCTACATTCACTATAAAGGCTTAGTTGTGGCATGCTTTAAGGTTATGATTCAAGCTAAATGGTTTTATAACTTTATTTTAAAGCTTGGAATTGTTGACAGTATAGTTAGGCCATTGAAAATATACTATAATAATTCTACAATATTTTTCTTCTCTAATAATGACAAGTAATCTAAATGTGCTAAACATATAGAATTGAAATACTTTGTTGTTAAGAAGAAAACTCAAAAATGCATAATGTCAATAAAGATATTAGCAACGATCTAATGTTAACTAACTCTTTAACAATGGAGTTACTGTCCAAAATGTTCATATAAAGAATATGGTCATTATGTATACCGATAATTATTAGACAATAATTTTATATATATTTAACACTCTTTTATGCATTAATAAATATAATATTTTTGGATTTTCTATCTTTTATATATTTGATTGCAATGTATGCTGTTAAATATAGAATTGAATGGTCCTTTAAACGAAGGCATTAATTTTAAACATAATTCTTGTTTACAATCATAATTAAGGAGAAGAGTTAATCCAGTAGTACAAGGAAGAGGGTACGTTGAATTAATAGTGTATGTCCATCGTAGCCTTTATTAGTCTTGCACTTGATTATGATTAATGAAGATACTGGTACATGTGAACCGTGATTATTGTGTATTATCATTATCATCATCACCCAATCTGAAATCCCGTAATTATTGCGTATTATGATTGTTCAAATAAAAGAATATTAGAAATTAGCCCTTTAAAGGACTTACAAAGCGCCTTTTTGACTATTGTGATGGAAAATTTTGAAAGTTACTCGTGAAAATCAGCTTCCATGACTTCAAGATTAATTTAATAAAGACCATGACCGATATAAATTACAGTCTAATGTTAGTCATATGAAAGAGTTTAAACATAAGACAAAATTTCTGCATACAGTGATTGATTGACTAAATCATAGGCACCTGAACTTCAATCAAGATCATAAGATACATCTTTACTTCCTTGAAATTTAGAAGAGGTTAAAACAAAATCTTAATTTCCGCCTCAAACGCTACCCTAATATTATAAGAAAATTCCAATGCAACAAAAATATTGTACAAAGGGTCGATATCACTTCACACAGCTGCAAACGCCATCCCTCAGGCAAATAGAAAACAGCTTTTATATAAGATCAGCCACATTCATCGGCATTTCATCGATTTGGGTACTGTAGTACTGCTCAATATCTCTTAAAATCTTGATATCATCACTTTTAACAAAGTTTATTGCCACACCCTGCAAGTCATCGAAAGGTTCATGGGATAACCAAACAAATCAGGATAGTCATACAGAGCAAGAGATAGGCATTTAATGAAATCCCATCGTATTAGGCTTGAACACAGTTCCAGAGATTTAAGCTTTTTAGTAACTACATTGCTCGATACTGTCAGAGGTGAAAACTATTTTGAGGAAATTTTCTATTGAAGGAAATGGATAGAAATCAAGTATGTACCTTTCGTCCAAATCGACCCGAACGACCTATCCTATGGATATAAAGCTCTCGATTGTTTGGAAGGTCATAATTGATCACCAGAGACACCTGAAACAGACATGGTGGCTTGTGCATCAGAAATCTCACCAACCTATGCAAAAGCAATGGCGCTTGAGTGGTCCATTAACACTTCTTTGAGACTGAAAACTCACACTGTTACTTAAAAGTTCTACTAAAATTTCGTCACTAGATAATGTAAAGCACTTCTCTTATTCATTAGACTAGTTTCATGTTCCATCTTGTATCCAAATGAGACATCTTCTGAAAATGAATCCACCCAAAAGAAACATTTGTTTGCAGCAACTTTGATCTACTTAAAAGAAACAGCTACATTCAACAGCTTTGGTTAACAATTCACAGATCCCACTAAATTTGTTTAGTAAATAAACAGCTCCGCAACACCAGATGCACGAAATTAATTTAACAAGGTTAGCACATTTAACATAGCATGGTTATAGCGCACTATGTCAAGTCCAAGTGCAAAAGTTAGCAGCCAGTCAAAATCAAAATATTTATTTTAATCTATTGGGAAAACTAATTAAAGATCATATCAAGCTATAAGTTGGATAACTGCAAATTCTGTTGAGAAGGTGGGAGTGCTTTTGACAATCTTTATCAGAATTTTTGACAAGGTCACTCTAATTGATCTGTTTGTCCTGCTCTTGATTTAGAGTGCCATTAAAAGTTACAGAAAATTCATTTCAACATTATCTGGCCTTTTTAACAGACAAATTCTTTTAAGTACATAATATATTTTGTAGTAAAACACTCAAAGGGAAGAAGAATACGAGAGAACTTACCTGTTGCACGTCAAGCCCCCGAGCCCAGACATCAGTTGTGATAAGTACACGGGTGGTACCAGCTCTGAATTCTCCCATTATTGCATCTCTTTCCTTTTGAGGCATATCACCATGCATTGATGAAACTGTGAAATTGTTGCTGCGCATCTTTTCAGTCAGCCAATCCACCTGCCTCAGAAATAGAACCATGATTAACAGATAGCATATCAAACAAGATTCGAGTACAAAATCAGGAACAAAAGCCTAGAAGGCTTCATATAGCAAGAGGAACCAAATACACGTCATGAGGGTAAGTTCATAAGTCAAGGTCTAATTATTTTCCTATAATCATTTCTATGAAAACTCACCAAACAGTGACAATAAATCCTGCTTTTCCCCACCTAAAGATGCATCACATCCTAAAACGTCTTACTTGGAGCAGGAGCATTATAAAAGTGGCCAAAATAAAATCCTAACTGGGTTTATGGACAATTACATTTGCAGTACCCATGTCTCTTTGGAGTAAAATAATAGGCAAATACCAAAATATTTAATACCAACAAGCAGCCATTTGTAAGGCATCCAACAATGTAGCAAACATTTTTTTAACGTTAAAACGGCAAAGTAGTAAAGAATTATCTAAACTAACCACAACGTTCAACATAAGTATCAGATTCTTTTATTCCGAAACAACTCATTATTTTATTTTAAGAAATAGCAAATGAGGGGAAAAAATTGGTGGTTTTACCTTCCTCTTTGTGTTGCAGAAAATAACAGCTTGAGTGATGGTTAGAGTATCATAAAGGTCACAAAGAGTATCAAACTTCCACTCCTCTCTTTCAACTGCAACGAAAAATTGCTTGATTCCCTGCCAGCAAAGGAAGACAGACAATCAAGAGTTGGCATCAAATTCCAGCCAAGTAGTCATTCGAATATTTTCAATATCAACCAAGTACTTACTTCCAAAGTCAACTCATCACGCTTTACAAGAATCTTCACAGGATCTGACATAAACTTGGTAGTCATCTCCAAAATTTCATTAGGCAGCGTGGCAGAAATCAAGACAACCTGAGACGAATGCTCAGATTTCAGCAACACAATCAGATTATTAACATGTAAAACCACCAACCAGACAAAAATTTACGGTTAAGGATGCTAATGCTCTCCATTCTACTGACGAAATTACCCTGTTTTTCATGCACAGGATTTAAATGTCAAATTTATATGCAATCACTAAATTTAGCATTCCAGTAAAGAGAGCAATAGTATGAAGGTTACAGAAAAAGTTATTGTCTCTTGCGGGCAACAATCATTACTTTACAATATGAATAGGAAAAACACATCAGTCACTGAGTCCCAACAATCATTACTATATAATAAGAATTTGAAAAACACTTTGGTCACTGATTCCCAAGCGTTAGGCGAAAATAAATTTGAAGAAAGTAAACGTACAATAGTTCATTAAGTACTACGAACAGAATATGGGAATCACAATTCTCAGTAATTCAAACTGAACCCTAGCACACCATTCTCAGCATGAACAGATGGAAAGAATCCATAATTGTTCCCAGTTTCTTGATTCGATTCCTACATTCCATATTGTCCAAGAAATGAGAATGCAAGAGGCCCATTCACTCATTTATGCTAATAAAACAAGGTCCAAAATACATATAAATATCAGCTTCAAGGAGTTAAAAGAAGGTGAACGATCAAAAGGCAATAAATGGACAACCTAAACTAGCTCAAGAATTCTTCTTCATTTTTATGGAGGCAAGTGGGAAGAAAGGGCTTTGTAGAAAGTTCATAACCAACTAACCAAAGACAAATGAAAAGATGGTGTACGTGTAGATTAAAGCTAGATAACCAAATTGAGAGAAAAAGGGAAACCAAACCTGTAGCTCTGGTGGAAGATATCTGTAGACATCATAAATCTGATCCTTAAAACCCCTGCTTAACATCTCATCAGATTCATCCTAGAAGACAGCAGCAACAACAACCAAAAATATAAATGAATATTGTCAAATGCCATTAAATGCAAGCGAATCCAAATTGAAACCACTTACAAGGACTAGTAATTTAATGGCTCTAGTTCGCAAAGTTCTCCTCTTGATCATGTCACAGACTCTGCCTGGAGTTCCAGAAACAACTTGAACTCCAAACTCCAACTTTCTGATATCCTCTCCAACACTTTTGCCTCCAATACAAGCATGAGCTTGTATATTAATATAATCACCAATTGCCAAAATTACTTTCTCAGTCTGAGCAGCCAATTCCCTTGTGGGTGATAATATCAATGCCTGAACCCTATAACATGACAGATTAACACACACAAAAATCCATGAGGGACGTAATTAAAAGAAATTAGAAAAAAATTATGAATTAGGGTTTCGTGAAAAAGAAGAGGAACATACTCGCGACTCGAGGTGTCGACAAGTTGACAAACGGTGAGAGCAATCATGGAGGTCTTGCCCGTACCGGACTGGGCCTGAGCGATGACATCACGGCCTTTGATGATGGGCATAACGGCCCTCTGCTGGATGGCGGAGGGTTTCTCGAAACCATAAGCGTAAATTCCACGAAGCAAATCGTTCTTGATGCCCATTTCATCGAAGCTGGTGATAGGTTCGATGCCCTCCGTTGTCTCGAACACTAACCTCTCGTCGTCTGCCATGGCTCTCCGGCCTCGCCCCGCCGGAACGACGCTCGTCGCCGCTGCCGCCATCAGCTAGCTAATCAACAGGGGTAGAGTTTTTCGCGTGTCTTTCGAAACTTTACTAGGAGACTTTAAGAGACGCCATATTTAACGTTTACTTTATTATTTAACCTTTACTTTATTATTATTATTACTATTACTATTATTATCGTTATTAATTTTTATTTTTATATTATTATTTATCTGTAATTTTAAATTTATTTATTTATTTTTATTATTAAATTTTTAATTATATTTTAGTTCATTTTATTTTCCTCTTCTCCGCGTGAGTCATTTAAATGATCTCTCTATTAGTTAAAAGTAAAGTATATTATTGGACCTTCTTAAACTCCCCATTTTAGCAAAATATCTACTAAATAAGCGTTTGACTTAAACACAGAGTTGGCTATGGATATGAGTATAATAATAAAAGGGGATGGAGATGGATATGAAAAATAATAAAAAAATGATGTTTGATTTATAACTTGAATTTCTGTATTAATATACCTGGAGGGATTTCAAATTAAAGCGAGAGATTTCAAAAAATATATCTGAAGGTACAGAACAAAAAAATTCTTCGTTGATGAGACGCAATAAAATAGGATAGAAAATCGTAAGAAATTAAGAGGCGATAAAGAAACAAAAAAGATGGTAGGGCTAAAAATTGTTAATAAAAGAGTAAAAAATAAACGTGATGAAAACTTAGATTAAAATGAAAACTCGATACTCACCCTCTTTGGTGGGTTTACTAGATTTTTAAATTTAATAAGATAAATTTATTCTCCTATAATGGAAAACTCCAAAGTAAATACTGTTTTTTACAATTATTTCATTTCTTCATTTCCAAACCCTCAAACCAAACGTCCCGTAAGTATTAAAACTAGTCCTTGAAATTCGGAAATGACTTTTTTTTGGGTATAATTTATTATTTATTGGAATTACATAGGAAATGTTTTATGTGTTGTATTTATTATTTACATACATATAAAGAATCCTAATAGAATAGAATACGAAGTGAAGACATTAAAATAAAAAGCATGTAAAGTAGCGTGTTCTTGACCAAAAGAAGGAAACGGCATATACCATGCAAAGAAGACCTTCTCCTATGCTAGGGTCTGGGAATAACTATAAATAGATGGAGGATGGAGGAAGGGAAAGTAAAGTAAATGAAGATGAAGAAGCAACTGAGAATTGCATGTGTACTGGTGGCGTTGATAATGGTTAGTTCAGACTTCAGAGTCACAGACACGGAGCCGGCCTCTTGCTCCTCCCACCTCCTCTGATTACGGCATTGATATTGATTTATGCATCTTCCCCTCCGATTGTCCAGCCGGCGGTTGCGGTACTTGCGAGACCCTTTGCGTTGATGGTATATGTGCTTGTCTATGTTCTTAGACGAAGTATTTACATCAATCATTAAATAAAATAAAACACTGCTTTTTATATTATAGTTTTCATTTCCCTTAATAATACAATTGAATTCAAAAGCAAAATTTATTAAATATACAAAGGTATAACAACCACCCTCCCAATCTCTTTTACAAAAACGAAATTGCAATGCCTATCATCACCCTTGTCATGTAATGTAAGCCCTCTGCTATTGCTACTTGCAAGAGAGCTTTGCTTCTTAACATAACCTAGAGGCCTGTCACCAATTTTTTTTTTTTTTTTGGTATCTTCACGTCTTGTTTCTCAAAGAATTTAAGTTAAACCAACCGCCGTGATCACGTTCACTTTCAAAAACCAAAGGGAGACCGTTTCCGGCTTCCGCCTTCACCATACTGTTCATTCCATTTCCTCAACTCATTCATGCTTGAGGCGTCGAATGCCACTGATGGACCAACCTGTAAATACCAAAGCCAATTATCATATCTTTAGACATATTCACCATGAATTCAGTTTCCTTTCACTACTGTTAACTGTGTTAATAAATTACCTTTGCTTTTGATTGAATGAAATCATCCAAATGAAGTGGCCTTAAACCTGGAGCTAAAGCACGCTTGCCTCCCTGCAGTGCAGGTGAAAGTAATTCGATTTGTTGAACCAGTGTGTACAAAGAAATGCACATAAGCTGTCTAAGGTAGGAGTAGATTCAATCAACTATCCTAAACCTGATGGTCTCAGCACGTTTATCCATGTTCAGTTTCGGTCACTATTAATTATTACTTTTCTTAAGAAGAGGAACTTAAGATTGTCAAAAGCTTATTGATTGCAAAGGTCACCTTCATTTCTTCTTCAAGAAGTTCTTGAACTGGCCGATATGCTGCGGCAATGCAGAGGTTCTGCAAGATAGAAATGTGAGGAATAAACACATAAATGCTCACAATTTTAACTACCCTTACAATCAGCAGTATTACCTTTAGATCACTACCAGAATACCCATCAGTTGCAATTGCCAGTTTCCGGAAATCAAAATCAGGTTCTAGATTCTCATGTCCGAGAATTATTCTGAGAATCTTCATACGATTTTCAGCATCAGGTAGGTCTACATATATCCTGAACAGGTCCATGGAAGCCCATAAGCAAAATTGCTATCTCCTCTCATAGGAGAGACAAAAAGTTTTACGTCGAGAGAACATCACACACCAGATTACAGGAAGTTATAAATTACACTTTCCAATTTTTCCAACATTACCTCCTTGGCAAGCGACGAATAACAGCATCATCAAGGTCAAATGGCCTATTTGTGGCACCCAGGATGAGAATCCTTTGACTATCCTTTGATCTCAGTCCATCCCAGGCAGCCATGAATTCATTTCTCATTCTTCTAGTAGCCTCATGCTCAAAAGCACCACCACGAGCACCAAGTAAACTATCAACCTGAGAAGAGAACCAAATTCACAATTTATTCTAATCAAAATAATATCACAATAGAAAAAAATGTGATTATAAGCAAATTTTTCGTTGGAAAGTAATAAGAGAACAAGGAGTGCCGCAACTGCACAAATTACCATGCACTGCAACTTGGAGTTCTAATATCTGATACAGTGAGACCATAGATTACGATGAAAACGGAGTAGAAAGATCATACAGAATTAGATTTTTTATTTGTCATTAACCAATGCAATCAATAATGGCATTCAAGGTTTCAATACATCGCTAAATCTAGGCTTAAAATGTCAACACAAAACAACCCTTTTTCTCGTTTGCGTCTACATGAGCATATTATGCAAGAAAAAGAGAACTGACCTCATCAACAAATATAATTACGGGAGCCAGTCTACTGGCAAAGGAGAAAAGAGCTTTTGTAAGTTTTTCAGCATCTCCAAACCACTGTCAGAAGAAGAAATTAATGAAGCTTAAGCTCTTTTCAGATCATAACCAAATTGTGTAAAGAAAATGTCAAAATCAAATTTCAGTGCTTAACTAACAACGACGAATTCTTCCCAAGCCGTCAATTCATATGTGTGTGCACAAGCTTAATACAAATAAATGTCCTTATTTGTATTAACAAATGTACTTCATTACATAAATATGGGCACAACCTTGAGAGTTGTCATGTCAGGGATGCATAGCTTCATCTTGTCAGGAAAATGTTTTTCTATGTGCATGAAGTAAGGAGAGCAGATCAAATTGAAAATTATCTTTTCTTACAATTCAGTAATTGAACTCCTTCCTAGAACACACAACTAGACTAATTTTTCATAGACTTATAGCCACCATCAAGCACAATCCTAGCCATATGTTTTGTTTAATATTATCGGATACAAAGAATTACACAAAATGAGGCATTCAGCAAGAGTGCTAAAGCACTTAGCCTTTAATTTTATTACTGCATATGATGACACTTCTATTTCTCTAAATGGTACACAATGATTTGGGAAAAGGTATTATGTCCCTTCAAATTGCAATGAAAGTAGTGATATATATCTCTTGTAAATTTTGAACACTGAAATATATTTCAGTAGCACCACCTACATTGCTGCAGAAAGAACTCTTTTTTTTCGCCCCAGATAGGTAGAGCAAACCTTCATTACTGATTTTAATGAGTTTTAATTTAGGCTCGAATGAATTGCAAATTTCTAACCTATTCTAATATATTCAAGTCATCCAAACTCAAAGAAGACACCATAATAAAATGTTAACTCATGAATAGGACAAATATAAAAGGCATGAGAATATATATATATATATATATATATATATATTCAAAACCTAAGAATCATCGTGTATATGCAGAAAGGATACCTTTGATGTAAGAGTTGAACCAGTTATGCTAATAAAATTTGCCCCAACCTCAGTTGTAAGTGCTTTAGCAACCAGAGTTTTTCTAGTTCCTGCGGGCCCAAAAAGTAATATTCCTTTGCAAGGCTGGAAAGGAAGTTCTTATTAATGTTTTGAAAACACTTGAAGAGAATACCAAAAGTTTCAATCAGTCTTAAAAAAAATCAGTACCCGCAACAAATGTCCATGAGAAAACAGTTATGTTCTCCTCATAAGAAGAATGACAAGCACATTCAATGCCTTTTTCACATCTTCCAAAGCACCTATATCCCCAAATCTTACACCAATTTCACCATGTGGGTATTTGCAAAATATAACGGACTTAAGTAGAACTTGAAGAATCTAAGGAAAGAAGGGCGATAAGCTCGATTACCAAACTGAAGAAACAAGAAAAGCAGTTTTGTAAGAGAAGAAAGATTCAATTTTTCTAATTTCTGCGAAGCTGATTCTGGATCTCAAGGAAACAACCAACGAAGAAGCGAGATTGGTAAAGAGAGAGAGAATTGAAAATTACAATAATAATAAGTGGTGTTCTTTAAGTTAAGGCATTTTTGCGTTGTGAGAGACAAACAGTAAAGGATTGATCTTTGGAATCTATAATTTATATATTGTGTCGTTTTTGCAATTGGGTAAAGCAAAAAAAGGAGCATGCAAGAACT
>JANTPM010000183.1:179388-193164 GCA_025434745.1 Erythroxylum divaricatum | reverse complement strand
CTATTTTAATAATAATATTTTTATTTTTATTATTAATTTTATTCAACCAAATTATTTATTTATTTATTTATTTATTATTATTATTATTATTATTTTCGAGACAGAAAGTAGGGATACGTTGATTTACATGTTGTCAAAATTCAGAGAAACGATATTTTCTGATTTCTGTAAAATTATTGTAATTTTTTTTACTTTCAGAAACAAAAAATCAAAACTGAGTAAGCCAAATACGCTTTTCTTACCTATTTTTTTTTTAATGACAACAAAAAGCAGTAAAAAAAACTTAAACAACAAATTTTTTAATAATATTAGCGTCTGTCAAAAAAATTGCAGTAAAAAATCTCAATAACTATTAAAGTAACAACACTGCTTCAGGGGATGGCACAAATTGGTCTCGTATGAAGGTCCCTGACCCTGATTCAAAGCATTTCGATGGCACTCGTGATCCAAGAAAGTTCCTCGATCAAGACAAGGTTGGAGCAATTGAAAATATTTACAGGAATTTCACCTGTGAAAGGCTTGTTGCATAGTAAAACCATTCCTGAAGGTATATCATGATCTTGGCAAGTGATGCAATGGATAAATGTCCAGTATTATTTATATTAATACTCTGCAATACAAAAGACACTCTTTATCTTTTTTCCATCTAGCAGCAAGTACCAAAAAATGAAAAGCTTTCACTTGATTTTGTACAATTTTAATCAAGCATAATTTAAGCCACCAGTGTTTGAACCCTTAACAAGTACATGGTATGAAAGCTGAAGAGCTCTATAAAGAGCATCATCATCAACTGTTAAAGCCTCGTATGCAGTATATGACACAAGCTCTCAGATCCATATGCAATGAAGTCGCATGAATGACCCCATGAATTTCTTAGTTTGTATGCTCTGACATAACACACAAGGTGCACTCCTAGGCGCTTCTTGAGGCTCAAATAAAGGCACAAGCAACTTTGATCCTGAGGAAATTTGTTCCGGTCTCAATGATTTGGAACCCAAGTTATCTGCAAATTCATGCAAGGGATAAAGAATACGTTAAACTAACAGAAAACAAAACCAAGCTGTTCTACGTGGAAGAAGGAGAGAAACTGAGGGATGGGAAAGATTGTAAATGGAAAGATAACAATCTCATTGATGCGTCAGAGTTGCAGGATCTAAAAGAGTAGAAAGTTTTACAGTACTTACAGAAAGCTATATCACTAAGACCAGAACTTGCCACAAACTATACCACTGAAGACAACAGCACCAAACCATTTGTTTGATACAAATCTGAAATCAATAAAATATCAATTTGTAAGTATAATGATCTCTTATCCTGGAAGCTGATAAACTTATCTTAAATTGAACAGTGGTTGAATTAATCAGGTCCTTGTACGGCAACAGTATTCTAAACTTTGAAACTCAAATTCAAACATGCAAGTGCTGACCTACTTGCCATCAATTCAATGCCATTCAAGTTTAGTCAAATGAAGAACAGCTAAAAGTTGCCATACCGCAAAAGATTATAAACTGAGCAATGGGAATAACAAGCCACGTTGCTTCTTCATCATCAATCACTCAGTTTCCTATCACCTAGTCAACATAATCATAGTACAGTCCAGTATCTGTACCAAGTAATTCTCGTTCCAATCTATATCACCCGTATATGCCAACATATGCATATCTGTTAATGTAATATCACTTCAAAAGCTCAAAGAAGGTATAATTGGACTCTGAAGTTGTCAAGAAAGTACTTGTATTTCGACTTTGATCAATTTACCTACCTGAAGTTCTACTTGTAAGAGAAATTCACTCAAGTCCATCATAAATAGTTTGTAACAGAACGTTACTAGATTGAAAACCTATGTCAAAATTTTAGTAAGTTTGGTCATCCAGTATAAAAGTGGTTCATGGATTGTGGACATCCATTCAGCTTTCCCAACTAAGTTACCATTGAACCCTTCTCATGTAAATAACCCAGTTTTTCTCCATTTCTTTTTTTGCCTCTCACAAATAGAAAATATGATATACTACTTAACAGAAGGACAAGGCCCAAAACAAGCAAGGTACATACTTTCTATTGCAATCAGCACGACTTGATAAATTAACAGTCCATATCTGCCAAGCTAATTGTCCAGCTGCTGCAGCCAAAAACGCATAAAATGCCCACCCTAATCCATATTTAAATCACGAACACGAAAGAAAATTAGAGAAAGGTTATCATTAGCCAACCACAGTCAATGAATGTTAGGCACATAAAGAAGACAAACCAATATCGGCATTAAATCCACTGAGAGCAAGACTACTTATACAGGCAATTCCAAATCCACTGATCCATATCCCAGTTGAATCTCCAAACCTCAAGGCAGTAGATTTAACGCCCACTTTCAAATCATCTTCTTTATCCTAAAATGGAATAATATCATTTTTAAGATATTGATGGAAGACTGTCATATGTAGATGAAATTAAAAGTAAAAAAATATTTAAACTTGCAGCATAAAGATCTAAGTTAAGCTGTAGAGTACCTGATGAGCATATATTGTGTCATACACAAGGGTCCAAAATAATCCACCAGCATATAGTGGCAATACAATACTGGGGTCTAGACTTCCTTTAACTGCAGACCATCCCAATAAGGCTCCCCAATTAAATGTCAACCCTAAATAGGCTTGAGGCTGCAACAAAAATCCAACAGAGATGTCAGTCCATGAAACTCCTGACCAAATGCCAGAAAATTTAAAAAAAAAAACTTATGCATATATAATGAAAACAAAAATATGTTAAAACAAAATTACCCAAAATGTCAATCTCTTCATGAGCGGATAGGAAAAGACTAGCAATAATGATGAAGCTCCCAGAACACGGCTGTAACAAATAATCAAGGAGGTGATTATTTCAAAAGACTGCACAAGCGTGATTTAAATGCACATTTTAAGCTACAACTAGATTAAATCAAGCACTTAAAGAAATTAGTGGAACATTTAATCAGACATCAATAATGTGCCAGCAACAAAAGGATGATGCATTGATTGTCTATATGATGCCCCAACAGTCAAATGACTTATTCCTAGAAATACCCAAAGAGATACACAATTACACTGACATCCTACCATGTCATTTTTTAGCAATACCTAAATATAATTCAGTAATCTGCTCATCACTAATGCCTATGGCTTCACCACAATACAAAACAACCTTCCCCGATGCAGGAACAGGGGCACCTTCAACATGACAGGTATAATTGTGGATATAGTGTAGATAGAGTATGAGCCTCCAAGTTGGCATTGGGCATAAAGTTCAAGTTCATACTGGAACAATCAGTTGTATTCTGATGTCTAAATCTGCAATTAACTGCAGCACTCAACCCTGATTGAGAAGAGAAATAGGTACAGAAAAGTAAGGCACAGACAAACTTGGGCAACACTGTCCTTGTTCAAAAGTAATCACTCTAAGAAAGCGTGTCGGAAATAGCATCACTTACAGAATACAACTACAAGTCAGATAACATTGTATATAGACATAATCAGTCATTATTCTTTTTACTGTTGGGCAAACAAACCTGTAATTGTTGAGTTGCAGGAGAATCCCTAGACCTAAAAGCAATTGAAAACCAAGAAAACAAAGCCCTTGAAATGGAGTCAAAAGACCACTTGCAACTGGTCTTAACTTTGTGCGGTCTACCTGCATCCAAGATTCTTAGATTCACTCAAAATATACCACAGATATATATGGAAGTTGTAAGAAAAGATTCATCATTAACACATATTCATTGACCAATGATTCAAAAGCTGTTAGAAACATTAAAAATGCATCATGTTGGCTAGTGTAGGGAGGTAGGGAGGTAGGAGTATCTTCCTATTAGCAGGTCAAATCCCAAGAGGTGCACTGATGGGGTATGTATATATCCATGTTTTACAATGTACAAAACAGAGATATTGATGTGAAAACAAAGAAGCAAAATTATAACAAGATACAAATATGACAAAACCTTGGTGCCAATCAGTTGGGCTAGAAGGCACCTTGAAAATCTAGTTACAACATAAATAGTCATTATCTAAGAAAACAAGCTGTACCATTTGTTTTATCTTTAGGTCTTTTTGAGTCTACCAATGACCAAGGGAGGGGGAAAAAATGAAAGTTTTACAAAGTGAGGATAATTGAATAAGCAAGAAGAACTAGACATGGCGTCTACCATGTGCAGGAATATGTATCAAGACTCCTTATAGTATAATACTGATTCCTTCTACCGTAACCCAATGGTTACCAAAACTATATGATAGAAAGTTTAAATAGGATCAAGAAAGCATATACAATGTGAACATTTCCAGTATCTATTCACAGGAAAATGAATAATCGCTCTTGCATATGCAAAGATATATAGAAGTTCTCCTGGAAAAAATTAATCATCATTATTACCTTTATGTCGATATCTCTATCAAGGAGGTCATTTACGGTACACCCAGCACCCCTCAAAAGCAAAGCCCCACAACCAAATAGCATCATCATCTTAAAATCTGGTAGGTGACTTGGGGATGCTGCCAAGGAAATTGACCTAGAATGACAAATTAGACAGGCAAAACTTTCTTTCATCAATCTAAGCTAGAATCAGTTTAAGAAATTAAAAAACTATAAATAATGAAACGAAGAAACTAAAGTTGAAAGAAAACAACAAAAATAAAAACATAACAATCATACCACATACAAGGCCAAGCGAGCAACCAAGTACCAATGGGCTTATCTAGTCGAGCAAGATGAGCATAAGGGCGAGTTTGTGTGGGCAAATACAAATCAATCCATGATGTTGACTCTTTTCCTTTTAATAATTCTTCTTTATCTCCATTCTCCTTGTTTTCTGAGCTTGACAAAGTTGAAATTCCTCTAACAAACTTCAAATTTGAGTAATGGTGATTGTTATTTACAAAAACATCTTCAAACTTGGGAGGGAAATTTTGGTAAATTGAGGAAGAAGAACATGAAAAAGGATTAATGATACTGGCGTTATCTGAGGAGGGAGAGGTGGGTGTATGGATGAAGAGAGAGAGAGATGAGGTGACACATGGTTTAAGAAAACTCCTGCTACTACTATGACAAGTACGATATAATAAATGCGACAACATTTGTCATGAACTAAACTTTTTGAGCTGTGGTTCACACAAAGTTGCCACCAAAGCAATGCCACCTGAACTTTATTTCCATTCTACCAGCACTGCCAAGAAGCAAGCAAGCAAAAAAATTTACTTTTTATATATGTATAACAGAAAAGAGCTCATCATTCAATTGAAAATGAGATTCTTAATCAGCACACCAGAGCTCAATTTGACCACGAAGAAGCTAGCAAGAATTTAAGGATTAGTCAAGCATAGAATAGTCTCAAATCACAATAAAAACTATCCAAAAATAGCATTCCCACAATGCGAAGGTAGGAATTGATATCATCATTCAACCGGGTAAAACCTTATTCCTCATCATCCACTGAAACAGACATGAACATTCACATACATGACATGAATACTAATGTCAACAGTAACAAGTAAGAGAATCAGTAGCTGAAGTTAAACCCCAACAAAAACTTTAAGCTTTATCCATTTCGTTGAATTGAGATCCCTCATAATTAGGTAATATATCCAGATAAGAAAGAAAAAGAATGAATGAAATGTTACATATTTACCCTTTTGTAAGTTTACAGAAAAGAGGCGCAGGCCGGCTTGTCGGACTGCTCCCTGTGAGCAGAAGACAGGAAACACTGCTTACGATGAAAGCAAAGGTGGAGGAAGTTGGCACCTGGCAGTCTTTTCTTGGCGTTAGATAAATTATATGAAAAAACACATAATTAATAAAACCCCAAAATGATTTAAAGCTGGCAAATAAGGTATGGTTTAGGGTTTTGGAAGTCAAGAAGTCAATTTAAATGGCTAAAGATGTAGATTAACATTTATTATTTAATCCTAAAAATAAAATTACACTATTAAAATAATTATTAATTGTAAAAATATAATAAAAATAATAATTAAGTATATAAATATATTTAGAAATATAAAAAACATTTTAAATTATGTTAAATCTCGAGAGATGTATTAATAAAGAATAGTAGAATAATGACAAACTACATATAATATTTTGTAAAAATACTTATAAATTAATACATGTTTATATATAAATGTAATATAATTAAACCTTGAAGTTATTATCATTATATATATAGAGAGAAGAATAAACCAGATCTCGTGCCTTAGTGAAATTTCAACGAAGAATAAGGTTTTAAATTTTGTATAGTTTTCTTAATAATTAATTACATGACATTAAAAATTGCAATAAGTGTTGCTAGACCTACTATTTGAAAACCAAATTTCAACAATTTAATTTGAACTTGTTGAAAAATGGCTATTGAGAGTATCACTCAAAATGCAAAAAATTAAAATTTTTAATCTTTCTTTCATAGATAAATTTTAAATTTTTTTGAAACAGATAGAGCTTCTATCTCTTGGTTCACTAAAGCATTGGAGGTAGGAAGCCTATAGGCATACTAACAAAGACTAATTCCTACTTATGGATTTCGCAGATAAGAAATTTGGACAATAGAAATTACAAACGGCTATCTTTCAATAGTAGGATCCAACTGTTGTCAATTGTCGTCCGACCTCCGACGACTTGCGTATATTTTGAGGGATTTGATCCTCTATCCTATTTTGTGTGTACCAATCCTGTTTTCTTCAATCTTCAAACCTACGTAAATGAAAGGTTGAGATTAAAGAGAATAGGATTAGTACATAATAAATGGGACAGAAGATCTCAAGTGATATTTTGAAGCTCACACATATACGTATCCTAATGTCAATTGTCAGAGCTATATAAAAACTTCATGTCAATCAAATCTGTAATTGATGGTATTCCATGGAGGCTAAGTTGGATGCTTTCATCTTTAATAATTCCAGGGCCCATTCAACAAACCCCTGTTCTTTCAATTATTGGAGACAAACTTTTCAACAGCCATCCACTACGAGGCTTCTTTTACCAGTAGCTTGGTAGATTTTTTAGATCCCAATATTATAATATCGACCACGATCATATAGCGATTTGACTTCATTCAATTGCTCTGGTAATAAAATCCCATGCTCAATTGCATTCTCTCATTGAAGACCTCCTAAGCGAGAAGCTAAGCCCTTGTTGAACATCTGTTAGAGAAAATGATGATTCATGTGGATAAGATCTCTCAAAGTATGGTGAAGCCATCTTCTCCAACCCCTAACCATCTGCGTCGTTGCCAATTCTCATCCCTTGATCAAGTCATGATTGGAGTTATCGCACCCTGGTTCCTCTTCTATCCTAGAAAGTCCAACATCACCAATACAGAAAGGTACCAAAGGGTGAAGAAGTCCTTGTCACAGACCTTAACCCTTTTTTACCCTTTTGCAGGGCGTATCGTAGGTAACTCTCACATAGACTGCAACGACGAGGGAGTTCCTCTCGTGGAAGCTAAGGTCAGATGTACAATGCTCCAAGTTCTCCAAACCCCATATTGCGATCATCTCAACAAGTTGATCCCCCATGAAGTTGGCGAACCCACTGATCTACTTGCTTTTGTTCAAGTCACTTACTTCGACTGTGGTGGTATGGTCGTTGGGATTGGTCTGTCCCACAAGATAGTTGATGCCTCATCAGTAGTTACGTTCCTCAACACCTGGGCTGCTGTGGCTCGTGGAGATAGAATTGTATCTATGCCTCGGTTCGACGCTGCCAAGTTCTTTCCACCGATTAATGTATCAGGGTTTGACCCTTCCTTCGAGGTTGTTGATGGAGACCAAAACGTAGTCATGCGTAAGTATCTGTTCAACGCAACAAGCTTAGCGGTTCTTCAAGATAGATACACCGACAAGAATACTGGCACTGGAGACCACCGACCACCGACACGATCTCAGGCATTAATGACTTTTATTTGGGAGAGATTCCTGGCAGCAACTCAAACGAAATCTACTACTGACACAGTTTACGTTGTGAGAACGGCCATTAACTTGCGTTCACGAATGGAGCCATCTCTTCCGATACATTATATTGGAAACTTTATATACGAGCCAGTAGTAGCAGTGCTTGGCAACAAGGCCATGGATTCGTATTCGGGCACTAGTGTCATAAACCAAATGAGGGAAACAATAAGAAGCGTGGACGCAGAATTTGTGAAGAGACTTGAGGATGGCGAAGAGTATCTGAAAATAATGCAAGATAGAGCAGAGGCACTTAGTAGCAAGAAGGAAGTTCCATTGACGATCACAAGTTGCTTGTTTCCTGTTTATGAAACTGATTTCGGATGGGGAAGTCCTCTGTCGGTTTCCTTTGGAAAATTTGATGGTGACAATTTAGTTTTCTTCATTCCAGCCAAAGAAAAAGATGGTATTCAGGTATTCCTTAACTTGAAGAAGGAAGACATGTCCAAGTTAGAAAGAGACCCAGAGATTAACGCACTTGCATCTCCAGACCATGATTTCCATCCATCTCTTATGTAGGCATTAATAATTTCCTGGAATTAGGCCTTAATGGTTTAGCTGCCAGACGTTTCTATGTTTTCTGCATCTGTAATTTTGTTACGTTAAGAAATAAAAGATTAGGTTTTCATTATCTATTTTAAATTTTAATATGCACCCTTTAAAAGCATTAAAAAAGACATATAATGGCAAGATAAATTATATTTTAATTGTATGAATTAAATTAAAATTTTAAAATATTATAAATCACTATAAATTTAAACAATTAATTAAATTTATGAAATGTGTACTTTATTTATACCTATATTTTAATAGAATGGTGGTGTGTGTGTATATATATATATATATATATATATGATGCAAGTAAATTAAAAGAAAAATGTATTAATTTAAATAAGATTTAATTGATTCATAAATTGAAAAGTTGGTTGCTTGTATTTCTTATTCAATAATGCAGTGAAAATATCTATAATCAGCATTTTTCTTTGTAAGTAGGTGGTTATTTGGCCACTATTTTCTTATTTAAATTATTATTAATGAAAAACAAGGGAGAAAAAGATCGTCGACTACTTCCTTTGTTTCTTTGTTTCTTTCTATGTACAAATTTCTTCTTCTTACACGAAATTCTACTAAGGGAGAATAGGTTTCATTTCTTTACTTTTAACTAAATTTATTTAATATATAAAGGACTATTTTTTTAAAAAAAAGTTCTTATGATCATCCTAGTTTATCTAAATAATAAATTATTAATTTACAAATTAATTTAGAATATTTTTCGAATATATTGGATGTTTTTACATTATTCATGTGAAGCTGTTTTGGAAAAAAGTAGCAAAAAGAAGCTGCGAGTAGGAATGAGCAGCAGCAGTAGTCCACAACCAAACCTGGAGCTCTCCAACGTTGTTTTTCATCTAGATTTTTTCCGTAAGAATAAATTTCCTTTTTAATAATATTCGTATGTTCTTTCAGGTTTCTAAATAATTTATTAATTATAGTTAAAGAATTATATTGAAACCTTGATTCTAAATTAATTGGGAGATCGAATAACTTTTTATTAAATTTAATGGTGCACGAGTATTTAATTATTTCCTAAATTCAATAATTTTATGATAGTTTTAAGTTTTATTGAATATATGCATATATTTAATAATCTTAAAATAATCTAGTGCTAATTAAAATAACAAATCAATAATTGTTTGTTGATTTTAATAAGTGGCAATTCTCATACTTTTATTTCCTTATTAAGAAGTTTAATTTATTTTGTGTAATTAATTAATCTGATTGTAATAAATTATCTGTTAAATTTGTTAGTTAAAATCGAGTCTTTCCGAATCTTAAGATTGTTGAAACGCTAAATATTATGGGCTGTTTCTAGAGTTGTCTTTGGATTAGAGAATAATTATTTGTTCTGTTTGTGATTACCGTACAAGATAAAAAAATATTGGTTATTATAAATCTGATCTTAATAACTAGAATAATTTATTTATGAATGTGTTAAATTACTTCTGTATCAATAATCAATTGCAGAATCAAGGTGGGAATAAATTGCTTTAACTAGAAGTACGTTTTATTGAAATTCAAATCCATTCATTGTTGTTATTTTTAATATTGCATTTTAGCATAATGTTCAAACCTTTTTTTTTTACTTATTTGTCTAAAAGAAATAAACTATCATTTTCTCTGAGGAGATTAACCTAGTCCACTGTTTTACGTAATATTCTAAGCAGGGTAATTATTTTGGGCTAGTTTTACACACACTATTAGACTAAATTACTTAACAAATAATTTGTAATATATTTAATCAATATAATTTATGATAGTCATAGACTCATAAAATTATCAAGTAATTAGATAAAAATTGATATATGAATTACTACTTAAACATCAAGTAAGTAGTATCACATTATGTCTATTCTGAAGTGGTTCACATCATATATAAATTCTCCATGTGTAATAAATAAAGGGAAATATTTATTTTATAGCTAGTAGTTATTTCTTTGTTTAGAGGCTGATATAGGAAATACTATTATGTGCCAAAACGCAGAACATAGATAAAAGGGGGAAGCTAGAAGTGGCAAAAGAAAAAAATTCCTATGAAAATCTCATAGTGGCAGCCAGTCTTTTATCAAAACTATACGAGTTCTATAATTCTAAGCAATGAAGTGTTAGACATTTTTGTCCTTTTTCTATAAAGTTGGACAACATTAATTGCATTTTTTAGTTTTTAAATAAATTATCAATTAAGTTGCACAATTTGATCCGGATAATGACCGAATAAATGATCTAAATTAATGAGTCAAAGTTCGAGTAAAAATGGGTCCCAATTAATGTGGATCGTGTCCATATCGGTTTTGTGATGGACAAGCTTGATATGGAAGCTATATATAGGTTAAGATCTCCTGTAGTTACTTATGTCAATCGTAAGTATAAGGAGTCCTTGACCCATTAGGGAACTTTACGTATTGAAAAAACTGTAGAAAGACCTAGACTACGTGTCAGGGAACACTTTTCCTAAAGGTCCCGGAAGATTCGGAGATGTTTAGAGCTCGGAATTAGCATCGGAATCAGAGATAGAATCGAAATCTAGGTATTCCGCATTACCTTCATTTTTTATCCTTTCATGTAGATCTGGATATGTAATAAGATTTATACTACGTATTACATATGGTATCGGATTAGTTACGTGATTAGATTGCTAGAAATGAAGGTTTTTTGGTTTTTCATCTCATTTGGTTTTCCTTGATTTTTGATTCGTTTTTCAGTTTTTTTTATACGTTTTTAACTATGTAAAAGAGGTATACAAAAGGGTAGCTACAAAAAACGCATCCAAAACGGGCCAAACGGAGCTACACAAACCGAAAATCGTCTCTAGCGTCGGAAGTGGGAGCTACACACGCCCGACTCTACTACAATACACGGGAGCGTTCGCGTATACTCGGCGCGTGTGGCGTACACACCAATCACGTGCCAGCATGCGACTCCAGCTTGCACGCAATGCACCCGTGCACCAACCAGCGTGGGATGGCGAGCACGTCCCGTGCATGTGCCCATCTGAACCGTCCACGTCCCATGCACGTGGCTCCGAGGGATGCGTGACATGTGTCACGCGTGTGATGCACGGATCGTACAATTTTCGAGTGTCTGTGGTGATAGCGGATGCAAAGCATGCATTAGACGTATCTGGTGCACGTGCAATGCACACACTACTCGGGCAGATGAGCACTTACGTCCACGAGACGTCAGTTGTACGGACGTGCTACAGTAATTAAAAAAAAAACACAAAAACCTAAAATTTCCATATTTCCAGTAAGGGTACCCTAGGGAGTTTTGGGTCAGTTTCTGGGTCTAAAAAATTTATAAAGTAAGTTGTTCCATTTTTCTGCATTTGTTATATTTGTAATAAATTAAAGTTTAACTCCAAAAAAAGGAATTAAGGTATTCTGAATCTAATTTCGAGTGAATTTTCATACTTTAAACATCATATATGGGAGATACATAAGGTTGTTGTGTCTTGGGTCTCATGTTCACTGTTCGGGATTGCATGATAGTTGATCGGAAAAGGAATTAAGACATTCTGAAGTCATTTTTGAGTTAATTTTTGTGCAACGAACTTGCCATAAGGGAGATACATGATGTTCTTATGTCTCAGGTGGTCGGTTCGGTATCTGATGTCACACAATATTCTTTTACGAAAGTCTCAAATGAAGTTTTCAGAGAATATCTTCAACCAAGTGTGTGACAATGAGACTATGCATTCAGATTTTTGCATTTATTGATGTTACATTGTCACATACTAAATGCCCATAAAGAATGTGAGGATAACATAGAGATATATCCCTTGTGCTTGTAGATTTTTTGAGTGCTGATGAGAATGTAGTCACCAAAGCGGCCTTTCAAGTCGGTATTTTGAATTATTCTACTTGTATGTTGGGAGATCTCTATGATTTTATGTTTGGTTATTCTGACCAAAGGTGTTGGCTTTACATAACACTTTGAGATGTGCATAAGGGCATTAGATGGAGGACAATTATTGCTCAAGTGATCTATTCACCCAAAGGTGGTAGTGTCATCAGAGTTGATGATTTGTACTCTGATCGTTTTTATGTGTGAAAGTCTAATTGCATATATTATGTATTCAGCCCAAAAGTGTTTCATAATATGTGTGATCAGATTTTTAAGAAAGATGTTATTTAATGGCTTAAGTATCGTTGTTGTCCTACATTTGTGTTGATTTAAAGATTATCATCTTGAAGTCACCTTTTCAGTTAACAAAATCAGTGTCACCATTGGAACCCTAACCGATTTCAATTTAAAGAAGTGAACAGAGGATGTAATGAATGCTATAGAGACAGCTCTGGTTGATATGACCATAAGGATGGATAGGCAATCTCCAACTACATCCATGAATTCGAGAATTCATAAAGTAGCCTATGAAGCTTAGGATCGATCTAGCAGATTATATCTGAAGACCCTTAAGAGATCCATACCTAACCATCTATTTAGTGGACTTCTGGACATAGACATAGTGAAGGATTTTCCTGATAATGTCTCCCAGAGGTACACGGTCTCATCTGGTATTGAGACAAATGCCTTGATGAAAGTATTATTCTCCATGAAGTGTACAGGGGAAAAAGGGAGTAATGGAGTACATATCTAAAATAATTAATCTTCACAGTAGATGAAGATATTGGAACTTCAATGCTTTGATAGTTCATTGCATTACTGAGGAGGAGAAACTCAAGTTTACTACTCCTACAGTCCTTTAAGCAGCTTAAAGGAAGACAAAGATGAAACCTGTTAAGTTCAAAGATAAAAGGTTCAAATCTTCTCCACATACTAACGTTGGTCAAACCAGTACTGGTGAGGGTCTTGGGGATATAAAGAAACCAGTATTATTAGGTTTAAAGGAAAGATTGAGACCATTAGGTTATTCTTTGGCTTGTCAATTATGAATCTAATTTGCGATAGTTGCATTAGGTATATGGTGGCCATTTAGTGGAAAATTTGATCAAGGTGTTTCTACAATGTAATAGTTCATATCAAGGATAAAGCCAAATAAATATCAAGGATAAAGTCAAATAAAAGGAAGAAAAAACTGATGATTCACAGCAATTAAGAGGTGAGAGTAATATCTATAGTGGATGTATGTATTGAACTTTATTAAAAAGTTCATTTGGTTTTACACGAAGCATTTTATATGTGATCTTTTGATTAATTTTGGACATTGAAGGTTGACATTTTTCATTTAATACTTCTGTTGTACAGTTGTTGTTTAATGCAAAACATAATGGTACAACTTTCTTGTCATATGGTTTGTATA
>JANTPM010000183.1:158162-168221 GCA_025434745.1 Erythroxylum divaricatum | reverse complement strand
ATTAATAACTAGAATAACTAGTCAAAGGAAGGCCATCAATATGTTTTCCAGATCCAGCAAAACAAGCAAAGTGCACCGCATCATAAACTAGTGACAGGAAAACTAAATTTGCAGTTGAGAAATCTAACACATACTCAACATCATATTTGCTAGCAAGACAGGTAAACATGTCAGCATTCACTTTCGCTATGATTACGGGGTCCTTCAATTTTGCAAGAATAAGCGTAGCAGCATCTAATTGCAAACAAACTTCAAAACAAACGGTTTCAAAAGGAGAACATAAAGTGCATCAAATAAGAACTGCCAGAAAACTAAGGCAACTATTAGTTAACTGTACAAGAATAACAACTCCCAATGGTAAACTAAGATTGTTATGACAAAGAACGTGGAGAAAGAACTCACATGAGGAACACATTAGCATTAGAGAAACGCAAACTTATATAACTTTTGCATTCTCTATTGAAACAAACATAAAGAAACAAAAACTAGGTAAAAGGCAGAGATTGTCTAAGCAGACATCAATAACTTTAAGTTGCATGATGCCAAACTAAATGAGTAAACCAAAACAAATTGTGGTATATTAAAGCACAAACTAGAAACGTACTTCACCTCCATCGTTTTCACTAATCTCCAAACTTATCTATATTGTTATCCATCTGATATCTCTTGATTTACCTATCTACAAGAATTGAATCCTAGCACTTACGGTCTTTATTATAAGTGTCGATGCCATGAAGGTAGTTGAGTCAATTCGAGCAATAACATGATAACACTCACGATGATCACTTTAGTCGAGAAAATCCAACAATAGCCCAGAAAGCAACGTGGCATAAGGGCAACTAGAAAATGTCATTGAATTAACGAAATGAGATAAAAATGGAATGAGATGATAAAAAATAGGCGTGTTTGATCGCTCTGAAATAACTTTTTAGAAAGGCAGAATATTTCCACAAAGAGAGCTAAGGACATGCAATGCAAAACACCACAAAAAAAAATTGAAAGCCTAAATTCCCTCCTAAATCAAATTAGACCTAGAAGAAAGTAACGAAAAGAATAGTTGTTCTTTGTAAGAAAGAAGAAGGTAACGAATCAAAGGACTTCAAAGCCATGTTGGGGTTTGTTGCTGATGGAAGAGACTGTGAAGTAGACAAGAAAAGGTCTCGAGAGAGCTTCAAAGCCATGTTGGGGTTTGTTGTTGATGGAAGAGAGTAGACAAGAAAAGGTCAAGAGAGAGCGAGTAAATGGCAAAGAGCATACCTCAAGCGTTCAGTACACATTCCATAAATTAACCCAAGCTTTTTGAAAGCAGGCGTACGACAAAGTGGAAGAAACAAATGCGAGACAGTGGGAGAGAAAAGGTATGTGAGACTTATGGAAAAAACGAAAGCGAGAGAGTGGCGGAGCATTCCTCAGCCTTTAAGAATCACAAAGCTCGATCTGAGATGTTTCATGAATTAAGGGGAAGGAAAGAATTGAGGCGGGACGCAAAATCAAAGATAGAACAAATCAGCTTGGCTAAAAATAAGTTGAGACGTAAACGTTGGTTTAGTTAAAACGAAAACGTCGACGTTTTAAATGTGAAACAGAACGTCGACGTTTTAAACGTGAAACAGAATAGGACCAAAGTTAATAGCAGAGGTGATCTAACCTACATTTATTGGCAGTTTAGACACTGCTTATCAAGAATTGTAATAAAAATATATCATTGTACAATAAATACATATTAATTTAATTTAATATTTACAAATACATCCATGTATATCTAGTTCAGTTTTAAATGATTGATATTTAAATAAGAAAAATATCCCCATGGATGTAAAATGCTAGCACAAACGTATGCCGCCCAAGACTTTCAGGGAGAGGATGATGACACTGAAGGATACATTGCCAACCATTTAATGGACTAACTTATGAAGCCGCCGCCCCCGCTGCTGCATCCATTTGAACATGAAATGCATGGAGAGGGAGGTTTTTGTTCTTACTCATGAAAACAAGCTAGTTTCCTAAATAATGAAGTTGATCCGGTTAGATCAACTTCAGAAACCGAAGGGTGAGTGTTTCCGGCTTCCGCCTTCTCCGTATTGTTCGTTCCATTTTCTCATCTCATTCATGCTCGAGGCATCGAATGCCACAGATGGACCCACCTGTAGACACCAAAGACATTATCAATGGTATAGGATTAGCACTCTAGCCTCTCAGGAATGTCCATATGTACTAAATGTGCATGAGAGGAAAAAAAAAACGTCAGGAAGTGAGCAGAAAGTTGTTCAGTCACAGTTTCTCCAAATTCATTCTACTTGTCTGACAAGACATTTATAATGATTGAGAACCAGGATTTTTCAAAATTGGAAAGGACTGTGATTTCATATCTACAAACCAGGCAATCCCCATCAAAATAAATTTCATATGCCTACTTTAATCAGGATGACTATTTCTGCCTGATGCACTTCATGCTTGCATATCCCTTTGCATTATCTGCAGAATAACGATGGGACTCGAAAAAATTGAGCAAAGATATTACCTTTGCTTTTGATTGAATGAAATCATCAAATTTAAGCGGCCTTAAAGCTGGAGCTACGTCACCCTTGCCTCCCTGTAGGTCAAAGTGATTATATATAAACCAGAATGAAGAATCAGCAAATGGTTTTGACTACAGAATGATCTTAAGCTGTATAAAGTTGATGAAGCCTACTAAACACATATGTTGTGAGCATGTTTATGCATACAATCTTCACTAGACTTAATGCCTCCTAAACACAGATGTTGTGAGCATGTTTATGCATACAATCTTCACTGGACTGAATGCCTTCTAAACACAGATGTTGTGAGCATGTTTATGCACAATCTTCACTAGACTGAATATGTCATTCTTCCATGGTGGGAAGTGCGTATGGCCCAAATGTCTGAGGTACTTATACAAGACCTTAACTTCAAGCAAACCTATGTTGTTTTAATGCACATGACTATATACTGCTTTTATTCTTCAGGTTCCAAAGGCATATAATAGATAACTGAAATATCCCATGGTGTTTGGAATAGCAATACTCTGTTCAGGTCATGCTTAGTGCCGATGAAATACTTGCAGACCAGTTTCAGACTACACGTCTTCCACTTAGGGGAATCGAGTCAACATTGAACAGCACAGGCAGGAAATGGAAATACACTCTACAGTCAGGTATACTAGATTTTTAAGGGAATGGAAATCCTTTCTACCTGATCTAGTCAAGCCATAACATCAAATGATAGAACAATCGGTCTATAATTTAATTAGAGAAAAACTTTGACGACTCAATTCTCTCTCTATCTCAATTGTAATTTTATCATATAGTTTCCATAAACATACATCATTAAGTAGAAGCACAAAAAATCAAACATATTTTCCTCACCGGTGAAATTTTGACACAACACAATATACCATGAAAAAAAAAACTTCTCTAAGAAGAAGAACTTACCATCATAAGCTTTATTTAAATGCTTACCTTCATTTCTTCTTCAAGAAGTTCTTGAACTGGCTGATATGCTGCAGCAACGGAGAGATTCTGCAAGATAAAAGTGTGAAAAAGTAGAAACATAAACACTCAATCAAGTACCCTCACCATCAAAAAATTACCTTCAAATCACTTCCAGAATACCCATCAGTTGCATTTGCAAGTTTCTCAAACTCAGATTTAGGTTCCAAATTCTCATGTCCAAGAATTATCCTGAGAATCTTCAGGCGATTTTTGGCATCAGGTAGCTCCACATATATCCTTAACAGCAATTTATAATAGACCATAAGGAAAAATGTTAATTCCACTAATAAGAGAGACAAGAAGCTTCAACTCAAGGGAGAACATACGATTAAAAACCACAATCAGATATATGTCAACTTTTGATGCAACTTTACCTTCTTGGCAAACGACGAATAACAGCATCATCAAGATCAAATGGCCTATTTGTGGCACCAAGGATTAGAATTCTTTGACTATCTTTTGATCTCAGTCCATCCCATGCAGCCATGAATTCATTTCTCATTCTTCTAGTAGCCTCGTGTTCAAAAGCACCACCTCGAGCGCCAAGCAAACTGTCTACCTGAGTGGTAGAATCCAACATACAACATTGAACTTATAGCAAGTCCAACCACAATTCAATATCTTTACAAGCAAATATTGCTTTAAAAATTTAAGAGAACAAGAACCATGACTGCTTAAATTACCATGAACTAGGAAGGAAATGGAAATGGACTTGCATTATTTATTACAATGAGAATACTGATGATGAAGTGAATGTAGGAGACGTTAGCACAGATAAACAGATTTTCTATCTCATCAAGCAATTTGATAATATTGGCATCCTAAATTTCAGTACATTAAAAATATAGGATCAAACGTTAATACAGAACTACAATCATTTTTCTTAATTTGCATCTGAATTGATAATTAAATATTGCAGTAGAAGAGAACTGACCTCATCAACAAATATAATAACAGGAGCCAGTCTACTGGCAAAGGAGAAGAGAGCTTTTGTAAGTTTTTCAGCATCTCCAAACCACTGTCAAACAAATTGCAAAAACAATTAGTACATAATGTAAATAAAAGAAATTAAACTGCTCAAGCTCTTTCCAGATCATCACCAAATTGCCTAAGAAAATGTTCAGTCAAACTTCATTGCTTAATTGGCAATTATCAAATGCTCATAAGCCATTAATTGAGAGTGTGTGCAGATGCTGAATAGAAATTAAATGTCCCCACTAATCTATTATCACCATATTCCTTGAGGTACACAGATTGACACATTCAGCAATAGTGCTAAAGGATTGGTGGAATTAAGACGTTAGTTCAAAACCCATTGCTGCTTGTGGTGGCAATTCTACAGTTCTAAATGGTATATGCCCATTTGGGCAAATATTATTTCCCCTCATATTTCAGGAAGAAAGTAGCGATATTAACCCTTAAGAAATTTTACCGAATTGAAATAATATAGGTCCATTTTCTTCTAAACAGGCAGAGCAAACCTTCATGACTAAAATGAGTTTTAGATTTGAAACAAAATATCAACTTCAGATTTGTAACCCATTCCAATATGTATAAAGTCATCCAAACTAAATGAACACATGATAATCAAATATAAAATTAAGTCATGAACAGCACAACTATAAAAGGCATGGATATAGCCAAAGAACCATACGAGTACAAGCAACATCATTCAGTGTACCTTTGATGTAAGAGTCGAACCAGTTATGCTAATGAAATTTGCCCCAGCCTCAGTGGCAAGAGCTTTGGCAATCATGGTTTTTCCAGTTCCAGGAGGCCCAAAAAGTAATATTCCTTTACAAGGCTGGAATAAACTTCACACCATTATCCATTGAAAAAATTTCAAGGCAACACTGTAAATTTCAAATTCAGTCTATGAAAAAATTATTAATACCCGCAACAAATTTCCATGAGAAAACAATTCTGGCCTCCTCATAGGAAGAATGACAAGCTCATTCAATGCCTTCTTCACTTCTTCGAGAGCACCTATATCATCAAATCTGACACCAATTTCACCAGGAGGTACCACAGCCGAAACAAAGTTGCTTTCATACTCATCCTTAGCAAGGTTCTGCTGATAATTTTAATCATTAGAAATAGGTACAATGTGCAATGGTATGCAATTCTCATAAGCACTAAACCTTAGGGGCACTGTTTTCATCCAACTCCAAATATCGTGAGATAAGAGAACAACTTTTACACCAAGTGTAAATACTTGCCTTTAGGTTTTGATCTGGCTTTTGTACTACGGTTTCTTGCTCCCTCAACCTCGCAATTGCAACTTCGAGGCTTCATGTTAAAAGAATAGCAATTAGCCTCAAGACTACAAAACTTAGTAATATCAATGGTATGAAGGACACGCACCTTTCACGAGGCAAAGACAACCGATCCCCTTTTATGGATGGAAACAGACAATATGACAAGTAATGATTCTTAGCCCAGCCAACAACTTTTTCAGCCCCTGTCGACAAAGTTTCAACAGGTAATGTCATCTACAACCAGTGCAATGAAAAAGCACTACATTAAAACTGAAAAATTTTCCCACTTCCAAATAATTTAGAGATTAGAAGTACTTTGGAATGCGAATGTTCTCCTTAAATTTTTTGTTAAATCATCTGAACAATAATTCAGCCCTGGTAGTAAACAAACAAATTCTCAACTTTAAATCCCTCCTACCCACTATTATTATTGGTAATTTGTAAACAGTAAATATTATTACCATAACTTTGAAAACTAAAATATTCATTTTTTTACAATTAAAACTGGCAATTATCAGACTTCTAAACATACAATGCAGTCCAAACGTCAAAGTGATGCGGCACACCGAGGTAACTGTTTCCTTTATACTAAAAAAGCAAAAAACACAACTCACGTGATTAATAACTGAAAGAGAACTCAAGTTGTTAACACAGTTCTTCCTTTTATCTTTTCTCTATGATTATGACATATGAAAATAGAAATATCGAACCAATAATATAAAGATGATATTTGGGAATTTTAAGTTCTAGTTTTCTTACTTTGTCGAGTCAATATTACACCATCAGTACTTAGAAGCAACAGGTCCATGCATAACATATCATTTTCTTCTAGAACCTGCATTGTGGAACACAAACAGGTAAAAAAAATAAAAATACGACACAGGGTTATCAAATTGCCTGCTAAATGCAACAGTGATTGCCAAACCCATCCACACCAACAAAACTCTGGCAAACACCACCACAGTCCAGATTAATGTTTAGCTTCTACCTTGTGTAGTTCATTCAGATTGCTCCTTCCTATCACAATTCTCCTGTCGTCTTCGATCTGTTTATTAAATGTTTTAAGGAGTTCTTCCTCCTGTAAAAGCAACGAAGGATAGAAATGTCAGGAAAACCTCAAAATTATCTGGTTATCAAACAGACTGAAACCTGTGGTAGAAGTCCAGCTGTCATATAGAAACAAACTCTATACAACTAATAATGAATCAGATATTACTCTTAATAAATATGAACCCAAACTGGTAATTGTTATCTTCCCAATTACCCATAGTTAGATACTTAGGTCCCCCCATGTTTTGAAAGAGGAAAAAAAGCTTCAATCTGATATCAAATTCTAATTTCCAGAGGCACAGAAAGAGCATCATGGACTGTATCCTCAAAATGATTGGAACGGGTAGAAAAACCTGAATAGCAGACCCATCACTCATATCAAAACCTTAAATCCTCAGATAAATGGATAATGGTGCATTTAAGACATTAATCAGAATGTATAGGACATGAATGTTTGAAGTATACTTTACCAAACTACCTTTGGGGGATGTAAGCTCAAAACATTACAGAAGAGCTTGTTTAATTTATTATCATCAGATCTCTTTGTCGTTTTAAGACCTTCTGTAAGGTGCTTCAAGGAGAGAGGCTGGAAGACAGAAGCATTGGAAATTTGCATCAGCTTAGAGAAATAAGAAAGACAGAGAAAGATGCAGTAGAGAAACAAGGAAAGTAAATATCGTAAGTTATTGTCCATAATACATGAATTTTTTGAAGTTATTCAATACTCACCAGCTTAGCCAGACGACCAAAGTTTGGGAGTATCATTGTCTGTTCAACATCAGATACAAAAAGAAAAATTAGGAACAGAGAGAAAGATATAATACTATGTTAAAAGAAATGCAAAGCCTTTCAACACAAGGAACTTTATCTTAATAAAAAATCTTGAACTTACAAAGTTTTCTTTCTCCTTCGACCCACTTTCAACTTTGTTTTGGCCACATATGAAAACAATAGGACCTGATACTTTATCCAACACTTCCTGCACCTTGTGGATAAACACCCTGTCATTTGACTCAGGAACTGCTTTAGACATCCACAGAGAGATATCTGGAAAATAGACAATAAGGGGGGACATTGAATGCAAAACCTGCACAAAAACAAAAACATTACAAATCATAAACAAGAAACATAGCCGATAGAGGATTTTATAGAGAATCCATACCTCTGACAAAGCCTCCATAGCTATATAGCAATCCTCTGCTTCGGCATCAGGGTCATGCTCAATGTCTTTAACTATACACCCAAGAAGCAAATACCCCTTCTTATGAGATATGTAAAACAGATGTCTATAGTTTCAACAACAACAAATATATGGAATGCCCAAAAGTAGAGTAAAAGTTCATCACACAGGAATATATGAACGTAATACTTGAGTAATCCAGGAGACAGGATCAGTGCCTTCAATCAAATACACCAAGAAACTCTGAACAAGATTCTACTGTTTTTAGGTTCAACTTAAAAATAACAAGGTCACATTATCACAAGAGATTGCATCAAATAGCCTTTTAGTATGTCACAGATTATTACAGGCACAACAGCAGATAAGGCAAGGTGAGTATCTCAGTAGTTTTTGATGCTTGAGAATTGTGTATTCTTCTGCTCATTCTCATTAATTTCATCGAATGACTTAATCCCATGTAGTTACCAAAACCCTACAATTGTAAGAAGTGAAGGTACCATCTATCCAATAAACTGGGGCCTTCAAGGCCTGCTCCACAAGTTTTTCATCCTTATCTTCAATTGTTTCAGTCTTACTAGTTATATCCAATATAACCGCAGCTTGATCTCCATTCACTTCATATATCTCCCCACGTTGACCACTTGATAAGGGCCTGAGTTAACGATCAACTATTAGTATGATCTGTGGTGGTCTTATCACAAAAAATAATAATTTCACAGGTCCAATGTCTTAGTTCATTGTGATAAGTTTCCTCCAAACTTCATTTATAAAGTTCAGTGAGACACATTAGTTCAGGACCAATATTGCGAGTAAACATTCTGCACAAACATCCGCGATAACATAGGTCTCCAGTTGTCAAAGCAATTAAAGCACAAATAGAAGACATAAACTTCACAGGAGCTTAACCCAAAGATAATAATTTAAAACAGAAGAATAGTAGTCTTACAATGCCTGCAAAAACTTAATGATTCACCATACAAGATAAAACTCTCAAATGCAAAATTACCAACTGGGAATAAGCAAACATTTCATGGAATGCAAGTTGAGGAACATCTGGATCATAATCAAGTTATAACAAGCAGCACCTAACACGAAGTACTGAACGTACCACATATCTATTGCCAGTCACAGAGAACAGAAGATTCACTCGCTCTATTAGCCATTAATAGATAGAACAAATCAGTCCCAATACTGTTAAAAGAACCGGTTTCTTTTTATTAATAGTAAAGGTGCTTATGAGGTGTTTCACTATATCCAGTAAAAGGGAATAAGCAGGTTCCTTATTTGTGCTTGAAACAAGGGGGTTCAGAAAATATTAGAAGAAAGCCCACCTTATTTCTCTGATTATATGTGATTTATACATGACTATAATCTATTCTATTACTAATAAACTACTGGATTTTTTGTATGTACTAACTTATCCTATCTATAGTGTATCTCATCTTATCTACAAGAAGATAATCTCCTAAGCTAACTAAACTTATCTAAGGTAATTATCCAACACTCCCTCTCAAGTTGAGGAATAGATATTTATCATTCCCAACTTGCTTATAATTGTCTAGAATCTAGGCGTAGGCATTATCTTTGTGAAGATATCAGCTTCCTGTGCTTCAATAGGGACATAGCATAGATCAATGCCCCCTCCTATTTCACATTTGATAAAGCTCCTGTCAATTCTAACATGTTTTTGTTCGATCATGTTGAACTGGATTCTTTACTATACTGATGGCTGATTTACTATGACTAAAAACTTTGGTGGGAGAGATAGTGGTGATTAGTAGGTCCTGCATCAACATCTCTAACCAAATAACTTCACAAATTCCTTGTGCAATTGCCCTAAACTCTGCTTCTACACTACTTCTTGCTACTACGAACTACTTCTTGCTTCTCCATATGACAAGATTCTCCTATAGTTTAGTACAATAACCAAATCTTGACCTACTGTCTTCAATACAACCAGCCCAATCCGCATCCGTGAACCCTTCTATGCTTCTTTTCTCATTTTTCCGAAACATTAATCCTCTACCTGGACTGCCTTTGAGATATCTCATAATATAGT
>JANTPM010000183.1:142162-153025 GCA_025434745.1 Erythroxylum divaricatum | reverse complement strand
CCCCCCGGGGGGGTCGCTCCTCTGCCGGCGACACTCGCCAGGAGATCAGAGGGGGATCGACGGGGACAGCCGGAAAAAAATCGAGAGGTGAGGCATCTATCTTAATAGGAGTTGATGGACCACAAGATTAAAGGTTTGTGTTTCAGGTGCGGAGAGAAGTTTCATCCTCTCCACTAGTGCACCGAAAGATAGTTGAGGTTGCTGATCTTGACTGATGACGAAACCTTGGATGAGAATGGGGAAATAGTGGCGCTGGAAGCTAACGGCGAGGGGGAGGCTGATATAGCTTTAGAGTGTCGGACGATGGGGGTGTTTGGATTGAATGAAGCTTGTATGCCGGAGAGTAAAACTATGCGTTTGGCAGGGAAGCTACAGGGGGTACCGATTGTTATTTTAGTGGACAGTGGAGCCAGCCACAACTTCATCTCTCCGGAGTTGGTGACTGGTTTGGGACTGACTATGGAAAAAGGCAGGGCTATGGGCATCAGACTCGGTGATGGTCACCGTGTGACCACTCAAGGGCAATGCTTGGGAATTCCTATTCAGGTAGGGAACTTGGAGTGGAAGATTGATGCATATGCCTTGGATTTAGGGGGAATGGATGTAATCTTAGGGGTTGCTTGGCTACAAACTCTAGGGAAAGTGGTGGTGGACTGGGGTGAGATGACAATGCAGTTTAAACAGGGGGAACAAAGTGTCCTACTACAAGGGAATGTGGGGCTTCAATCGTCATCAAGAAGAGCTAAGGGGTATGCTGAAGGTTCTGTGAGTTTGCATGGCCTATTGGCTACTTTAAAGGGTGAGTCCTTTTCGGTAGGGGGAGCACCTATATTGGCAAACCAGCAGGTGCAACTTTCTCACCGTGAGAACAGTGAGCTGAATCTGGTATTGGATAAATTTCCAAGGGTCTTTGTGGAGATCCAAGGGCTGCCTCCGGAGAGAACCCACTCACACTCGATTGTGTTGCAGCCGGGACAAGGGCCGATTAGTGTAAGGCCCTATAAGTATCCCCATCATCACAAGGATGAGATCGAGCGGCAAGTGCAACAGATGTTGCAAATGGGTGTTATCCGTCCTAGCTCAAGCGCCTACTCAAGCCCGGTGATTTTGGTTAAGAAGAAAGATGCTTCTTGGAGATTGTGTGTTGACTACAGAGCCCGGTGATTATATGTTCTCTAGACGCTATCAGCCTTTTGTTTTATGTTTGTTCTTCTGACATCCCAAACTACTCTCCCATTACAACATATTGCACCAGTAAGCTCTTCGTCTTTAGTTTGCTCTCCTGATGCCCTTAGTGTAAGGGCGTCGGGGCTATGTAATTTGAAAATCGAAGAATAAGGGCGACTATAGAACAAACTAAAAACAAAGGAAAAAATTGAAATCAAAACATAAGGCCGTCGGGGTTGCATAATCTAATTTAGGTCATTTTTAAACAACGACATCGTTTTAATTATGTGATTAAACGACATCGTTTTATTAATCTTAATTTGTTGTGTTAATTTTGGCTAACATATATTAATAGTTAAGGTTTCTGAAACACGTGGTAAGTCACATCAACAAACTTAACGAAAAGACTAACAGCAGGCTAGAATTTAAAAAAATTTAAAGTTTGAGCATTTTATTACTTTTTAAAGTTTGAGTCAAAATTAAAAAAAGTAAAAGTTTGGGTTTTTTATTGCTACATTTTAAAATTCGGGCTATAATTAAAAATTTGATGAAAGTTTAGGATTTTTTTTATAATTAACCCTAAATTTTTCAACCACGTTAAAGTTTTATATAGCGAAACTGAAGTACCTGTCATCAGCTCCTACGCAAACAGAAGGCCCAGTATATTTCACACGATCCCCTAGCAAAAAGAGTTAACCTCTTCTTATGTTTGGAAAGGTCAAGTATTCAATATAAAAAAAAAGTAAATCAATAACATAGGCAGAAAGTTAGACTTCAGAGATTTGGATTTTGTAATATGCATAATAAATTTGAAATCACCTTTCAAATGATAAAGCCAACATAACCAAATCAAGGACCTCAACAACAGCCACAAAGACTCAACCACCTCCATTTTGAGTGTGTAGCAAGTGCAAATAATACTATTAAAATGGATGCATTAAGATATCTCCCATCGCCTAGTCTGGATGGTGAGGGGTTGCATTATGATATCTCATATTCCCCAGGAGTAAGAGCAAAACAAGCCTTGTAGAACTTGGATAATCCTCCCCCATAAGGTGCATGTTGCAGTGGAGTTAAGCTCAATATTATCAAATACCAACAATCAATGACAAAAATTGCCCACTTGCTAGAATATTGGCTGGAGTTATCAATTACAGAAATGCCCACTTATATACTTGAATGTTTGGAGTGGGAAAGGGATGTGCGATAGTTACAAGTAAAACAAATAAAGATGATAATCAACTAATAGTAGGATCAATTGAAGTTATTTTGGGCACATTAAACCAAAAACACAGACACAAATTCATATGACGAAAACGAAAAAAGGAAATGCAAGCAAAAATTGAAAATTAAAAAAGAAAAACTCTAGGACGAGGGGAAAACTGGGCCAACAAGGAGAGCTTAATATAATGCAAGACATGTAACTCCAAAATGGAAAATAATCAAACAAAAATGTTGCAAAATATGAAGCATGTTAGGAAATTTGTTACCCTTCCTAAGAGGTCTTCTCGAATTATCTGATGTATCACCAACCTCAGAATTTGAGGATTTTGAGGAACCATCAAATTCTCCAGATACTCTCTGCATAGAAGCATCTCCAGAATAAGACTTTTACACTTCAAAATATTAGAAGAAGGTAATGAATATCCCTAAACACAAAAATACTCCAAAGCTCAAAAAAAGAAACAAAATCGTGAACAAGACAAGTTGTTGGTAGAGGAAGCAAATAAGTTGTTACCTGTTAATTTCGTAGGAGGCACACATTCCTTTACACCAAAAATAGAATCCAAAGATAGGAAAAGTGAACAAGAATTGCTAACATGGCAGAATACACTATAATATGCATGTGCATGTGTTTGTACTCATGCGTGCGTTAATGTAGTTCAATTGTAACTAGCCATAGCTTGCATCAGGATAAGGGAATTCAGCTCTAAATTCCTTTCCCTTTTCTTACTTCAGCTATATCCAATTAATAAGTCACTCAAATAAGCTCTAAATATGAGACTATAAAGTCCAGAAGGCTAACTATGTAGGAAAGTTCAGAGATTTAACCATAAAGATCATTGTTATATAGTTTTGAATATCTACCTTCTAAGCATGTTCCTCTTTTCTTTTCTTTTTTTCCCTTTCAAGAACAAGATATAAGGAATCATTCAACTCAAAAGCTTAGACTAGTCGATGAGATTACAACTAGGTAATAGACTCAAAATGCTAACAGAAAGTAGGTCAGCAAACCTTGTGTTAAACTAAAATTAATTTTTAATAACTCATACAAAATATCATGGTCAAAGAAGATCTGGGAGCATGAGCACACCATAAGACCTTTATGGAATAAAAGCTATGATACCATATCAAGAAACCACTTGACCACAATGTTTAAGATATTATGTGAGGTTCAAGACTGACTTTTTATCAACTCCACACAGCCATCATATAAATTGCCTCTTCCTTGAAAAAGTAAAATTAGATAGATGTCACCTCGTCTATTGTTGTGCTCAATTTCATAAAGAATACCCTCATTTAGAAAACAAGATGCAAAGGTCGTAATCATGTAGTAAAAAATGGCATCAGTTTTAAGCTTTCTTTGTGCCTTTCGAGCATTTTGCGCCCAGAAGGCATGGACCTGAAATTAGACTTGAATTTGAGATCTATTTTTAAATGAAGTGAAAAAACTTTAACATGCAAGTCTCTCTACAAAGTTAACAACTATCTATTTTATAATTTACTATACAGTACATAAACTCCACCTTTGCAAACTCTTGAAGACTGAAAGGAACAAGCTTCTTGATGGCTGCCTCAGCAGTTCCCTCCATGTTAACTACATCATTATCCCTATCAGATTTTGCTTCAGCACTGTTTCTCCACTCTTCTTTAGTAACTGTTTCGTTTTCATCATCAACCTCGGACTCTGAAGTACACCCCTCTCCAGATTCTGTGTGATCATCTGATTCACATTCTGAATCATCAACTAAATCCTACAAGAAAAGGTCAATAATGTGCATGAATTTAGTTGAATAACGAAAATATAGCTAATCATCCAACAAGGTTGTGCCCAAGCAATCTTCATCTTCTTACATAAGGGGCAAGAACACTGCTATCAAGCACTAATAATGAAACTTGTAAATCCCGTGCAAGGGCCTTAACTATTCTCTCCCTATAAAGCTCGGTGCCTGAAATAAGAATCAAACATAAATAATTACTTTCAGTTTGAAAGCAAAATTGTTATGAGATAAGTCATAGCATATGCAATAAAGTATGGTTGATTTTTGACCTGGGATGCTCTGAAGCAATATTCTTCCAGTTGATGATGCGAGACGTGCCCCATAAGAATTCATGAGTTTCTTATGCTTGAAATGGGAATCGACACATTCCACCAAAATATTTTTGACACTTTCACTGCATGATAAAGCAATTTGTTAACTCTGACTTGGCACTACAAACATTATAACTTATGAGAAACAAACAACAAAGGAGACAACAATTACTTGATGTAATATGGAAAAGTTTCCCAAGATACAAGTATTTTCTCCCATGGAACAACCCTGCGTAAAAATTCATTTTTAAACTTTTCACGCCTTGTCAAGAATGGAGATTCCAATTTTTTACATTCAATTGAAAGCTTCTCATTATTGACCCATTCCTTTTGATCTTGTTCTGCCAATCGAGTATGTGCATCATAACTCCTAACGTCTTCCCTTAATGTCTTCTGGCGATGCTTTCCACTATCAAAATCAGGCCCATTGTTCACAGCAGCAGGTTTATCCTCGCTTGTACCCCTTCCATCACCTTGAGAACTAAAAGAGCGAAATTGACTATTCTTCAGAAATAAGGATCTTGATTGAAGTGCTGCATAACTCTTGACTGGCACATTGCTTCTATATGAGGTCGAATGTAACAGGCAACTTCTAATAAAAGCATTATGTGAAGTGCAGCACCCCGCTCCATTTATACAGCTCAAATATTGAGAACAATGCTGATCTTGGTAGTTTGGCTTAGTGAGACGTCTATATTCCTGAAAGACTGATCCCCATTTCTGATTTCTTCCCTTTATTCTCCTTGCATACATAGCAGCCTCAAACTCCAAATTTGTACTGCATAGCAAAAATTTCACTGCATCATTGTATAAATTCCACATTGAACAAGTTTGTTCACATGAAAAGTAATTATAGTAGATTTGTGCCAGTGCTCCAAGTTGTGGAAGTTCCAGCAAGTAAAACAAGAATCGACATCAATCTTTGCCAATCGACATCAATCTTTGCCCTCTATTTATGTGAAATTTTGAGAAGGGAAATTTATTTCTAGAAATAACAAGACCCAACTATGTGCTCTTTTCCGTTCCTATTTCTCAACAAACTAGATAGGTAGATAAAAAAGTCAGTTATAAAGGAAACAAATAGACGGGAGAAGAAATGCTTATTAATTAGAAGACCTAGGAGGAAAACTTAAAGCTTGTTTGTTTCCATTTATATTTTTTGTTTTTTGTTTTTTTCTCAAATTTAATAAAAATTTTTGTTTGTTTTGAAGTTTTTTTGTTTCTTCTAGTTTTCATAATTTATAAAAACTATAAATGTGGTCTTTGTTTTATATTTCTATTTTTTAATATGATTTACTATCATCTAAATATATATTATTTAACTATTTAATATTAATTATTAATTAGTAATAAGAATTATAAATACTTTAATTTAATTTTTATAACTAATTTAAATTTAAATTTAAAATTTTAAAAATAAATATTTTAATTTAATACATATTAATAAATATAATTTAAATTTAAAATATCTTTAATTTTAAATTTTAAATAAAATTCTCTTTAATAATTAAAATAAATATTAATTTATAAATAAGCATTTAATCATTATATTATTTATTTAATAAAATATAATAAATTTTACTGATAATTTATCAATAAATATTATATCAGAGATTAAAATTCAATTTATTTAATTTATTTTTCATAAAATAATTTATTTTTAAGTTATATCTAATATGTAATTATTACACATTAACAACTAAATGAGTTTTTGTTTTTATTAAAAAACAAAAATAAAAACAGGAAACAGAAACAGGAAATGAAAACTAAAAACTACAATTAAAAAACAGAAGTAAATCTAATGGCCCCTTAATGATTCACCTCTTATTTATGGGATTTGGCATGCAAAATCAGAGGATAGAACCTCAGCAACAATCTCCTATTTAAAAGGTTGCACCACTATCAACAATATTCAATACTCCTTCAACTACATAATCTTAGATGCTTGGAATCCCTCTCTATGCAAAGCCACAGTTTTGTTCTTCTCAAACTGGATTATTCACCTTAGGGTAAATTTGTCCTATTCCTCTAAATCTTTTATGATCTCTTTCATTTATGCTTCAAACAATGGAAAGAACTGTGGAAAGATCTCATTAAGCTGGGAATTCAAAGTACAAAGACTTGGATTCCACTGGGAGATATAAATTGTCTCCTATCTCATTATGAGTCTAGGAACGAAGTATGGTTAGAATCTGAACGTGTAGGATCTTGGAAATTGATTCAATAGCCTCTCCCTTTGCGATCTTAATTCTATTGGTCATTTCTTCACTTGGTCTAATGGGTACTCAGGAAGAGCTCTTGTGCATAGAAACCTTGATAGGTTCTCAATTAATTCAAAGTGGCCAATAAAATTTGTTAAAAGCTTTGGCATTATTTGATCCCCAAGATGTCTTTGACAACTCCCTGCCTATTGATAGAATCCCAGGCAATAACCTCCCAACAAGTCCCTTTAAAATTCAACAATCACCTTGTGAATTATGATGGCTTCTATATAATTGATAGATTTACCCTATAATACAGGTACTAATGTTTGAATGTGTCAGAATGCTCGAAGTGATTAAGGAGAATTAAAGTTCCTAAATAAAATAGTGGTAGGGAACATTTCAAAAACTATAAACAAACGAAAGATGGGGCTTGATAATTGTCAAAACCTACTTATCTCAACCCTTTTGATGATGGAATCAAAGCTCAGGAGCATAAAAGAATCAAGAGTTACATTCAAGCCTTGGCAAACGAAAATTGTCTAATTAAGCAAAAGGCCATAACTATTTGGCTCATAAATCTAATTCAAATCGCTTCCATAAATACATCATGGCTAGAAGAAATTTGAGTAGAATACCTACTGTTAAATGATCGTTTCACCACAATAGCTTAAGCTGTTGTGTGAGGCCAACTTAATTGGTTTTATATATTCTCTAACACACCCCCTCAAGTGAAAGCCCTTTGGGCTTGAAACTTGCACAGGCCTACTTTACCTTGTGCTTAATTTAATTAGAATAGGTAGGTGGTAGGATTCGAACTCATGACCGTTTGGTCATAGAGGCTCTGATATCATATTAAGTGACCGTTTCATCACAACAGCCCCAACTTCTGGAAGGGATGCATTTATTAGATAAAAGGTTGACGTGGGCTCTTCCCGTTGCTCCGATACCATATTAAGTGACCGTTTCATCACAATATCTTAAGTTGTTGTGTGAGACCAACTCAATTGGTTTTATATATTCTCTAACAGAGCCTCAGGCCCAACGTATAATGAGCCCTGTATCCTCCACGGATAAGGGACAGTTACTAATGAGCCCGATATTCAAAATAGATACGGGACAGTTCAGACACTCAGTAACAACAACGTAATAATTGGAAAAGAGTCTCATGATCATTTCATATGCATTTGATTATGTAAGTTTGATTGATTGAAATGCATAATTTGTTTCTGCTTAAGTGAAAATGTAATACTTATGTGAATTGCAAAATTATGAAATAATTGTTATATGAATTGATGTGTTTCATGAATTGAGTGAACCGCCGATGATGGTTACCTCATTGAGTTCATAAAACTCACCAAAATTGAAACGTTGTCTTTTCAGGGCCGAAAGACAACCCTAACTACTGATAGACTTCACTGTTTTTTGAATTGTGTTTTAACAAGAGAAGTCATGGCTCAAAGGTCGGTCAGCTAGGATTTTGGATGGCTTAGCTAGATTTGATGTATTTTCTTCTTTCATGTAGTACTTTCGTACTAGGTTTTGTCAATGTACATGTAAAAAAGGTTGAAATACACAATGTAGACTTTTGATTTGAGAAATGAAATGAAAAAAAAGTTGGTTTAAAAATCTTGTGCTTTTCTATTGATATTTTAGAAGTGATAAATGATACGATGCCAGTTGAAGTGAGTGTAGTGATCGAACGTAACTCACTCTTATCGTAGGATATGTACTAGAATGACCTTCAGACGTTCCGGTGCGTATCCTGGGATAAAAGGGGTGCTACAAAACTGGACCCATATTAAGTATGTGATGGGAAAGCCTGCTATGAAAGCTATGTAAATTAGTTAAGATCTTCGACAATTGCTTATATCATTCGTAAGCTTATATATTCTTTGACAATTGCTTAAGAGAGCTTATATCATTCGTAAGCTTACATATCATTCATAAGCTTATATCATTCTTAAGAGAGCTTACATACTACGATTTTATGTCTATGAAAATACGTTTAGATTACGTGGTAGGCAAATTATCAACATAGAAGCAAGACCAACAAGAATCTCCCATAGCATCAACAACCTGCTTCAGTTTCTCCATAGGAGTCGCAGACTTCTCATCAAGCTCCTTAACTATCTCTATCGCTTTTGCCAATTGCCATCTTTTCTTATTTTTCTTCGCAACACTGTTGCAATGGCCACAACGTCGGTGATCGCTGCCGCCCATATCATTGCCACCACCATCTTATTCTCCATATTTCAGCACAAACCAATCTAATCCAGAAGCAAAAATGTAAAGATCTTTCAAAAAGAAAGCTCCTTTATGTCTTAAAGCTCATATTTTTATATCCCGAGATTTGAAAGTGTCCGGAGCCAATTTGTGGATTATGAGCAGCTGGGTATCGAGAATGGTACTTGGTGTGCTTCTAGGAGGGATTCGTAGATTTGGCAATCTAGGAGTGAAGTGGCTCGGTTTTTACTTTCATGGCTTCGATTTTGAAACAAGTTATGTTTATCGCTATGTGAGTTCAGGTTCACTTAAAACTGTGTTCAATGTGTAATTTATTGATCTGTGTCGAACTTACGAAGAAAATGGATAAACAATAATTTGCACGAGAATAAGAACAGTTATACCAAAGCTCACATCTATTAATTTGAGTTGAGACCAGTTAGTATTATCTACTATGAAAATTATAGGTAACGTATGAGCGATATTCATCAGCAATTTTAAGTTCTTTTCCAATTTCTTCACTGCTGATCTTATTACACTTGAGTAATTCACAAAACTAAATTACTGAAAATTGGTTTTGTGATTTGTCCTTAAAGAAAGGGAATAGTACAGGTCTCCAAGAACATGGGTTGGGATGGATGTCAGATTATCGAGTTGGAGATGAAAGTTTGGTGACCAATAACCGAAGAATGGACGCAGATTGCAACACTTGACTACATGTCAAATTGCCAATTTCTGTTTGGATCCACTTTCCTGAGTCAAAAGCTTGAAAAAGGTGCTATGGGCTATCTACCTAGAGAACATGGATTCTATTCAAAGTGTGCTTAAACATCGAAAAGCAAAAGCCGATGAATTGGCCTTCCACACATTAATATTTGCTAAGTCGCAGGTTCTTATTCTTTAAGATCAAATCAATGGCTAAATATACTTCAAGTTAAAGCTTTTACAATTTTCCAGTTTCATTTTCTTCAACAAACCAGATAGCAGAAAACTGGTAATTGAAGTCATCACAGGAAATCCCAATTGTAATTTAACTAAACTATTCTAAACTAATATATATTGACAGCGGGCGTAATGTATGTCTCTGTAATCAAAAGGCAAAATGTGATTTTACAATCACTTTCTAGTTTCTATGATACACAGATGCAGGGGTACACAGGATTGCAGAGTGTTGAATTACAGTGCCTAACAACTTCAAACCACAAGCCTCGATTTAGTATGCTCTAAACAGTCTAATAGCTCGTCTTAACTATACGAAAACTAGTTTGCTTTTATCAAAATCCCAACCCTCTCAGCAACCCTTCAGATACAAAGGAATAGAAGATATTGAGAAGTCTATGAGCATGAAACTACGAACATCATGAGGCTGATGCTGCTTCTGCCGAACATCATTCTTGGTTTCAGATACTGTACAGAGAACATGAAATTCTTCGATTTTTCCCAGTAAATTTGGCATGCTGTATAATACTAAAACACCTATCATATTAGGAAAAATATGATGTGCAAGTGATGGTACAACCTGAAAAATGGTTGAGAGAGCAGTTTTACATCCATAAATTATAGCTTATAACAATAAACTAAATGCAATTTCAATATTGTGTTAATTGTGAAAAGAGAGTTACATATATAATTTATAAGAAAATAGTACGAGTTTGATAATTTATAAGTTCATAAATGATCATTGTTACTTTTCGCATATAATTTAAACCTCCTTTTAATTTATGAACTTAGAAACTCACTTCTTCATTCATTATTATTTACGAACTTGTAGGTTATTAAAAGTTAAACCTTCTTTTATCATTATAAATATCAACCTAGTACTATTTTCTTCTCATCCAACAAATCCCGAAAGACACTTATAATTGGGTGTTTTGGTGTGATAACATGGCCAAACTCAACAGCCTTACTATCTTTGCATCAATTTTTATAGCAACTGTGGTAATCTTCGTCCCTCCT
>JANTPM010000183.1:104768-125064 GCA_025434745.1 Erythroxylum divaricatum | reverse complement strand
CCTTCCATCCCAACCATCCATCCATGTGGGACCCACATGGATGGATGGTTGGGATGGAAGGGGGCCAGGGTTGGGCCAGGGGAGGGGTACAGAGGACCCCCCCTTTATCAAGGGTTTGTTGTTACTTGATTCTGATTCATTGAAAAGCAAATTCATCATATTCTGTGAAGTTGTGGGCATTTGATTACTTTCAAGTTTCAAGAAAGTGATTAAAGTTGACCCTTAACTGTTGTTGTTTGACTTCCAGGCTGTTTGGAAATCTTTCAATTTTGAAAGGAATAAAAAAATTTATATTTTGATTCAGATTTATAACAAAAATAAGTTGAGTAAGTAATAAAATGAACAGACTAACCTTTACTTTCTGTTAAACACTTTGGGCTTATTCATTTTTAACTTTATTTTTTTTCAAATTTACTAAAAAATGGACGCATTTAATTTTTTCATTTTTTTGTTTCGGTTTTTTTCGATTTTCCAAAATTATAAAAATCATAATTAAGGAATTTAGTTTCACGTCTTGGACTTTGGGTCCGAAAGTGGCCCAAAGGAACCTGTCCTTTTGACGGAAAAACTTCGTCTTCAAGAGATGCCACTTCTCTTCTCTGGACTGTCTTCTCCTCTGGTTAAGCAACGCCCTTGGTCTCAATTCCTGCTTTTTATTGCTTTTTCTGTCTCCATCTCTATATCTATCAGCTTCTCTTCTTTTTCTTTTCATTTCGTTTGCTGATCATAATTGCTTCTTAACATTCTCTTTAAGAAGCCAACTTCCATTTCTTTGTTTCACTCCTTTGTCAATTTCGCTCTTTTAAAAAAAAAAAAGTTACAAAGACATCAAATTGAGAATTTTTTTCTCTCATGGCGGAGCTGGCAGCTGACAAACATGTCAAATACATCATATCTGTTGAAAAGGTTTTTATTCCTCTTTCATATTCTTCCATAAATATCCGGATTTTGTTTTACTAAGTATTACAACTGAAATTACTCTGTTTTTTGATTGATTATTATGTTACTCCAGAGAAAGGATAGCTTTGAATCTGTGGTGATGGAGCACTTGAGAATGAATGGGGTGTATTGGGGTTTGACCACTTTGGATCTTCTTGGCAAACTAGATGCTGTAGATTCACAAGAAGTAATTCAGTGGATCATGGAGTGCCAACATGAATCTGGTTTGTCCATAAAGTTAAGACTTTTTTTTATTCGTTGCATACACATTGTTTATGCGTAAATGGCTTGGCTATTGATATAGTTAAAAGTAAGAGACTTTGAACGTTGAATTAGAAGCTTGGTAAGCTCCAAAGCAAGTAAGATATTTCGGATTATTGTGACAAAAGTAGTTGACAGTGCATTCTGCAGGTGGATTTGCTGGTAATGTTGGACATGACCCCCACATTCTGTATACTCTTAGTGCTGTTCAAGTTCTGGCCCTTTTTGATAAGTTAAATGTTCTTGACTTTGATAAAGTTGCAAATTGTATCCTGGAACCACGTCTGGTTTTTTATTAAGTTTTTTGGCTTCTAATAAGGACTTAAAGCTGTCACTTTTAATGCCAAAAGAGTTAACTTATTTTCCTTTGAAATTCTTTTTGATAGCAACTGCTCTTGTGTAATGCTTTTCATGAATTTAGTCCTGGAAAATATCCATGAGAATTCACTCCTTGATTGCATTTGGACTGTCGAAATATCTGGTCAAAAGGAAAATACATCAACATGACTGGTAATTTAAAATAAGAATCCTGAACTTCTATCCCATGATACTTCAGTTTCTTTACTTAGTTTTGAAGTCAGATATTGCTGGATTGCAAAATGATGATGGATCATTTTCTGGTGACGTATGGGGTGAAGTGGATACAAGGTATTCTTCCTGTAATCTTTGTCTTCAAATCATCAGTTGTCATTCCGCTGTTCTAACATTGCTTAGGAATCTGATTTATTCTTTGTAGGTTTTCTTACATTGCCATTTGTTGTCTTTCTCTATTACATTGTCTGGACAAAATAAATGTGGAGAAGGCTGTCAATTACATTGTAAGTTGCAAAAATGTCGATGGTGGCTTTGGATGCACTCCTGGTGGAGAGTCCCATGCTGGACAAAGTATGTTTTACATATCTGTAGATTTCATATGAGATGTTTGTTGGTTGTCAAATCTCAACTCCCATTGTTGGACTACGGGCATAACTCTTGCTTTATTTTCCTGTTCCTGTTTTATTTCAGTTCACTGTAAAGTTGTTCAGTTGTGATCTGAAATTCATGTTGATTCTAAGTTGCAAATAAGCCTCATTGTCCATTGCTGGTGTAAATCTTGTCCTCTTCATATGATTCAGTTATCCTTTTCAGTTGTCAACATGAGAAACATGAAATTGCACCAGCATTCATTAGAATCAACACCAGCATTCATTAGAATCAACAACTAAGTCACATTTCCTTCTAAATCCACCCAGCTCAGATTTCACCCCAAAATCACCAGATTTACCAAGCACTTTCTCCTTATTGTTTCCATCTGAATACTTAAAATTTGAAACCTATTGATGTCATTTGGCCTAATCATTATGCATTTTTAATATGTGCATTATACTCATCATGCTAAATACGTATGCAGTCTTCTGTTGCGTGGGTGCTCTAGCTCTTACTGGCTCTCTGCATCATGTTGATAAGGACCTTTTAGGATGGTGGCTATGTGAGCGGCAGGTGAAGTCTGGAGGTTTGAATGGACGTCCTGAGAAACTTCCTGATGTGTGTATTTCCTTCAAAAATAAGTTTCTTTCTTTTGATGGCATATCTTACAGGATCAACAACATTTCTTGGTCTATATTTCTCTGATGTTTGTGTATACGATAATTATAGGTTTGCTACTCATGGTGGGTTCTTTCTAGCTTGATTATGATTGATAGAGTCCATTGGATTAACAAGGATAAGCTTGTTAAGTTCATCTTGAATTGTCAGGTTTGCATGAATTTAATATATAACATCAGTTGCTGATCTTATTTCTCTAGAATCTTGATTTTTGACTACTGTTTATTTTCAGGATATAGAGAATGGTGGAATTTCTGACAGACCTGATGATGCTGTTGACATTTTCCACACATATTTCGGAGTGGCTGGTATTGACGACATAGCTCTGCATATTTTAAGCTTCTGTCTCCATTTTCCCTCCATTCATGTGACATAGTTTTTCCAGAGATTGTCCTTATGTTTCACATCGGGAGGATTTTATTCACAAGTTTGAACCTTGGACATGCCCTCAATAAATAGATCATTCGTTTCCTTTCTATACGGACCGGAGATTTTTAAAGAATTTGCACTGTTACTGATCAATTATAGCAAATCTTGTGTCTGTCTTACTTTTCACTATCAGCATTATTTACTTTCCCTACTAGTGCTCGTCACTTGTCCTGCTTGAAAGTATGCAAATTCAAGCTTAAATGGTGGCTAGAAAACATTATATGCATTTGTATGGTTAAAAGTTTGGCTCTGTAATGTCTTCACACATTCACCGCATGCTTCATTCATTCTTAAGCGTCAGATTGCTAATCCATTGTGCGAGTTATTTGTATTGAGGGTTTAGCTAAGGTTCAATGTTCCCCGAAGATAGTAATTATGACTAGTTGCGTTCTGTACTTTTCTGTTGTTATGGCTTTTGCAGGACTTTCACTACTCGAATATCAAGGTTTGAAGGCCATAGATCCAGCTTATGCTTTGCCTGTTGATGTTGTGAATAGGATTTTCATTGGCAGGTGAATTTTCTCATCTTTCACAAGAACTACCAAATACTCTTCCAGTCCAGACGTGTTTTGATATCTGATGGTTAAAGGTGCTGCTGCATGTTAACTCCAGGTGGTTGACAGAAGGCTTTGTAGACTAAATTCAATTAGTTTCCTTATCATCCTTTTTCTTTTAATTTTCTAGCAACTCAAAAACTTGCATCAAAAGATCCATTTAAACTTTTTTATACACTAGAAAGCAGTTTTTATCGTTCTCTAATATTATTTTGTTCAAGTGCAAATTGAAATTCAGGATATGCACTTTGGTAAGGTTGGCAACTATGGTCCAGATCTTTTAAAGCTTGAGTAAAAATTATCAAGTTTGTATAGACTTTAGTTAAATCGATGACATATTAATTAGACTTTGGATTAACAGTGGCTCAACAAAGCTTGCAAGTGGAATTGATGTTGAATTTTAGAGATTGAAACAAATCATGATTAGAATTGTTAAAAGGGTAATACAAAACATTATACACAATTCAAAATTAATTTAAGTTTGAGATTTGAGTTAATTTATCAACTTTGAAATGAATAATGATATTAGATCGTCATAAAATTGTTTAAAAATTAAATAAAATTAAAGAATTTAAAATATGATTAAAATAGATTGTTTTTATTAAAGAATTTAAATTTTAATTAAAAAATAGATTGTTAAATAAAAGTTAATTGATTTATTTTAATTTATAAAAATTAATCGATCAATGAATAAATTGATTAGTTTTTAATAAAAAGCAAGTTAAATTTATAGGAATTTTCTCAAGGACAAAAATTTCAAAAAATTCAATCACAACAAATAATATATTTAAAACAGATAAGATTTTTGCTTAATTTTTGAAGTTCAGGGTATAATTCTCTATATGAAATTAGAAAATTTGAAAATTTGATTTGACATTAGCTTTTAATTTTATTTCCTTTTCATGGTTCTAAAATAGGACATTTGGATGTAATTTTCTGTTGGACGCAGCGGACGTATTTTTGTAAACGAAAAATAAAATGAGTAAAATAGATAAAATATTTAACGTAATTCGCCTTTAACTTTGGGTTACGTTCACGAACAACACTCATAATAATTATTCCACTGTTACAAATAATAGGTATACAGAGATAAAATCAAAATAGTGACTCACAAGGTGTTTCCTAATATAAAAATACTAATATCACTATTTTGTCACTAACCCTTTAAGAAAATATATTCTAACATCAGCGCTCTGATTTTCTTCTATATTTTTGTTGTATGTATGAAACAAAAAGTGCTTTATATAGGCACTCCACTGCATGAGATAACAACAAAGGCAAGTGCTTTATATAGGCACTCCACTGCATGAGATAACAACAAAGGCAACTTTCTTCTTTTCTTTTTCAACTAATGCAACATCGATATTTGTTGAAAAAATGGTATCCCTCTATATTAGGGACCCATATCCAACATTTTCTCCATTAGATTTTACCCTACTCATTTTATTTTGTAAAGTGAACAATATAAAATTGACAAAATACACACTTTTTAACTTTCTATTTCACACAATTAACATGTACCAAAAGTCGGTCATTCCCATAAAACTAAAAGAAAAAATGTTTGAAAAGCTATCGTTAACACAAGAACTGCAAACTGAAGTAGATTACAGAAACTGGAAGCAGAATTATTCGGATCAACCTAATAATGAAAATCCATTCCACAGCTACAATGTCCCTCCCTATGGCTTCCACAGAATGGTTGTCTCAGCAATCATTGAGGTCACAACATATGGATCCATGTTTGATGCTGGCCTTCTATCTTCAAAGTAACCTGCCAAAATAGCCAAGTTTAGGAGAGAATGAAAAACGCTGCTTGTGTTACTGCTATAAAACTAGTTTCGGTAAGTTGGAGTTTCGAGGAACTGCAATTGTGGCATGGAACTAGCCTGGAACTGAAATGTTGGAAGGAATATAATTTTGAGGAAATGCACGTGAAGCAAGAAAGAATTGATGAATGTTACAAGTGATAAGAAAATTAAGCGAGCTAGAATTTTCATTGCTTAGCAGACTAGAACTTTTATCTGCATTTTCAAGCTTGCAGTTTGGCATCTAAAAACAGGATGCATAAAACTAATTTGTCTTTTCTATCTATGTTAAGTATGATCTCCATAAACAAACATCATTGAGAGGATGAAATGAGTGAGTGATAAAAGATGATCAGAAAATAACTGAGATAGCTTCTGAGGAATGCATAATCAACTCGCTTTACCTTTTCCGCTTTTCTCTGTGTCGCGACCAACACGAACGGATGCTCCTCTATTAGCAACACCCTGTAATTTTATCATAGGTAAATATAGAATTAGTAAGTAAAGTAATTGCACAAGACTGGGATAGAGATATATGCAAAGTTGAGAAATTTTCATATAAATGGACCTTGCTTCTTTTCCTTTCTGTAGAAATGGTAGCTGTTACTTACCCATGAGAAAGTATTGATATCAGCAGTTTCATGTCGACCTGTCAACCTTCTCTCATTTCCCTTTCCATAAGCAGCTATATGCTCCTTGTGACGCAGGCCTAGTTTCTCAATGGCCTTCTTGATAACCGTAATTCCGCCATCATTTCTCATGGACTTGGTGCTGGTGCAGTATCAGAAATTGAACTATCAGGAATTGCAGTTCATACATGTTCACAGTTCTAAAGAAGAATCCTAAGTGCCTAAGTATGAAACATGCTTCATTGATTGGGTGCCTGAGCCAAGCATACCTATAGTTGGTGTGAGCACCTGCGCCATTCCAATCACCCTGTATCGATAATGTCAAAGAAACATTAACAAGCAGCAGATTGACTTTCACCCAAAGGTAAATGTGAAATTCATCGTCTGATGTTTGACACAAATCAAACGTCTAATAAAAGGAAGTATAGTTTAAGGATTTAGATAATGGTTGAAAAGCAGTCCAAAAGAAGAATAAGAGGTCAATCATGGTGTTATCAAAAACCTGGATCGGCTTTGGATCGAAGCTAAGGACGACGCCAGCAATTTCAGTGATTCTCTGTTTGAACATGCAGAATTGGAGATTAGACATCATCAAAGAGAAATAAAAAGGGAAATATTGCAAACAAGTTGGTGATAATCGTATAGGATTACCTCAAGAATATATCTAGCAATCCATAGTTCATCACCAGCAGAAATGCCAACTGCAGGGCCTACTTGAAATTCCCACTGTTCAACACAGCAATTCACATGTTATTAAGTAGATTAAATGAATGAGGACATCTAGAAACAAGACCAAAGAGTACCTACCTGGCCAGGCATAACTTCACCATTGATACCGCTGATGTTGACACCAGCATACAAGCAAGCCTTATAATGGGAATCCACTATGTCACGTCCAAAGGCTTTGTCAGCTCCCACTCCACAGTAATAGGGTCCCTGCATGGACACTCACCATATGTGTTATAGAGATCATGGTAGATTCTTTCCTATCTTGGAAACATATAAATCTCTGAGTCAAATGGAGAGGCACTTGTATATCCCTTTTATCAAACAAAATCATAATCATTCGAACCTGGGGACCTGGGAAGCCACCAACTGGCCAGCCAATGGGCCACTTGACATCCTTTTGGAGAAGAGTGTACTCTTGTTCAATTCCATACCTGATTTACAAAAGATATTAATAAGTAGACAACTCCATTGCTGTTTCTTGAAGGTAGAAGAAAGAGGATAGCAGAAATAAGACAAGTAGTTTTGACTTAAGCACTGGAACTACTGAAGATATTATGCCAAACACGTTAGATGCTATCCAAGATACAACAGAAGACGCCCTAGCAGATTCACCCAGTTATCAGAGAACGTGGATACTTAAAGATTAAGAGCTGAGACTTACTAGTCCATATCTGTAAGTTTTATAAAGTACCCTGACTTAGTTCAGCTCATTATCACCAACATAGGGAAGTCCATACTACTGTTCTTTTGGTCAACAAAACCAAACTATTCATATATGAACATGATCAAGGGAATTAAATTTTGGCCTAATTACACATAATGAACTTTATGCCCGTATACTCAATGCAAAAGTCAACTTTTTGTACCGGCGTACTAATGAACGACTAGAAGCTGACAATGATATGTGTTTAAGTTTTCAGAAGACGACAGGTACAGTATTTAACATGTCATAACTTCTTAGTATTTATCCGATAAACCTAACTCCTGGCAATTAGTCCCTGGAAGATACCAATAAAGAAAAAATCTTTTTATGAATATGACAGTGTTTTCACTAAATTTTCAACTAATAAGCCAACGTCTGCAAAAACATTTTCATGCTTGTCTTGAAGATTGACAATAACCTAACCAGAAATGGACGTTTTGACTTTTGAGTGGTTTTAGCAATCAATTTCAAGCAGAAAAATCGAATTTTTTAACAGATGTTGACTACAAAATAAGCAACCAAAATACTTGTCAGACAAATTTAACAGATGTTGACTACAAAGTGGTTGCTTATGAAACCAACCATTTCATAAACAACCAAAATACTTGCCAGACAAATTTAGTTGACCAACAACGAATGCAAGACAAACTACAGTATTGTTTTGCAAGAAATAACTATGAATTGGACAATCTACAGCAGTCAAACAAACAAGGAAGTTTGAACAGCAACTGGTCTCGAAAACAACTATGGAATCTGCGCTTAGTACGATGCAAAACTGTCATTAACGTCGTGTATTAGACAAAACAGCACTTCCAATGATGTTTTTCTCAAACCACGTTTCCTAGCACTGACTACGAGATAAAGGGTAGAAGAAGCATTTTCATGGACTTTTCAAAACGATGTGAACATGGGGATTTTCTTGAATTGTAAGCCAAGATTTTTCTTTTTGAACCATTCCAATCCTAGAAAATGGTGACTATAACATTCACTAGTGTTTGTATCTTTCCTCTCTATTCCAGACTCTTTTTAAATTATCCCTAAAAACAAAAAGGAAATAACCAATTTCTATATTCCTTTGATAACGACGAATCCGAGTGTGAGGTTATTTAGAAAATCAAGAACTGCAGAGCTTATCTGTTTGATGTTTAAACAAGGCAACTGTTACAAAATAATACGCAATTATTTGTTCTTTAGTGAAGTTCCAGTTACGAAAGGTCTCGTGAATGAGTGTGCATGTTCTTTAGGCGTTACTCTTGAGAATAGGAATGAATTTCACCTAACCACAAATTGTGACGTGGACAAATCAGATTGATTAAACAACTTCTGTATGATGTTTTACCAGGGCTCCTCGGCGATGACATCAGGGTGGCTGAAAATCTTCGCAGCATTGAACCTCTTATTGGTGGGGATGGGTTCTCCGGCAGGAGTGTAGGCATCGCACATCACCTATATATAAATCGTGATTAGGGAGGTTTGCTGTTATTACGATTATTGCCAGAAAGAACTTTACTTGTAGCGCCTAGAAAAGTTCCAACTTTCCAACCGGAAATCACGAGAAGTCACGAGACTGGAAGCTGACGAGTCAAAGATTACAAATTTACCAGGATGTTGTTTCCTCTTCTGAAGGGATCTTTGAAGATTGCTTGAGGGCTGCTCAAGTTACAAAATTTATCAGCAAATGCAATCACAAAAGATCAGCGAAACTGAACCCAGAAAAACAGAAAAGGAAAAAAAAAAAACCACGTTACATACTACAAAATAACTTCACTGTCGTCTCCAGGGGCTTGGTCGGTGCTTGAACCGTCGTAGTTCCACTTGGGTAGCTTGGCAGGATCGCTTACGGGCCCTGGAAGGGTCTGTGAGAAATAGAAACGAAGTGTATCAGGCAATGATCAAGAAGGCAAAAACATTTGTACATATCAGAGCAAGAAAAGAGTATACAAAACCAACCCTGGCTTTGCTTCTCAAGTCCATCCCAGATCCACCAATCCTGCAGAAAAGAAGCAATACTCCATAACTCAAAAGCACAAGAAAAGCAAAAAAACTTCGTGGGTTTGGTAGTCCTTAGATAAAAGACGACAACTTTACCATATATACTCGGCGATGATCTTATCAGTAGTGCCTGAGAGGTTAAGGTTGACGAGATCATTGAGAAGAGACATGACTGCCACACTCACTATAAGGCTTATGGTCAACGAAACTGAGACTAACGCAGAAAGAGAGAGTTACAGTCGGTTGAGGGTGTGGTGGCGGTTGCGTTACAACTTTCCAAGGTGTTTAAATAGAGAGGGAGAGTTGTGTTTGTACTTTGCACTTTGTAGCCAGCTAATCTTCTACCCTCCAATTCCGCTAGAGAAGGGATGATATGGTCACTATCTAATTTTCCAACATACTCCAAAGAGTAAAGTTGACTGAAATTAAGAAGAATATTCAATTTCAACCACAATATGTGGTGGATGCCATGCCGACCAGACGGCGCACGGAATCTCTACATAAGCTCTAAATTTAAATTTTAAAATTTAAAATTTATGAATATATACAAAAAGGGATTTTAATAATTAAAAAATTTTAATTCAATCTTTTAAAATTAAAATAGTTTAATTAATTTAAGAGTATTTATATTTAAAAATAACTGAGTTTAAAAAAATGGTTTATTTTAATAACACATATTTAATTAATTAATTTTTATAAATTAAAAATTTTCATTAATTGTCTATTTCTTTAATTAAAATTTAATTTTTAGTCACTTTTTTTAATTTTTTCAGATTCTTTAATTTTGTTCAATTTTTATCATATATCAATCTTACTAGTTGAAATTGAAACCTTAACACTATATTTAGTTGAATGTAAGATTTTTAATGGAATAGAATGATTTATAATGTAATGAAATATAAGTGAGTGTAATATTAGAAAATTATTATTTGAAAAAATGGAATAGTTCATAATATAATATAGTGAAATGTAGTTTAGAATAAGGGTTTATACTGTAATATAGTAAAAAAGTTGTTTATCATTTTACATTTCACCTTAAACTCTCCAAATCATAAGCTTCTTATTTTTACGGTATAGAATAAAATGAGATGTAACATAAAATTCTTTTCTTCAATTTTATTTTATTCCATTCCATTATCAACTCTCGTCTCAAACAATGGAATGATATTTCATTTCATTAATAAACTTCTAACTAAATGTAGCTTAAATCTTTTATTTTAGTGATTTAATTTTGTAAAACATTTTTTAAATTAATGGAGTCTCAAATAATAAATTAATTATCTTACTGCACTTCAAAATCAAGAAAAAAAAAACTTATCTATTATGCGGCAATAATTATGGATTCTGTATATCTTGTGCAAGATATAAAGAGGGTAGCATCCTACATAATCTCTAACATTTTTAATTTTAGAATTAATTTTCCATTTTTTTCAAAATTTTGTGATAAGGACGTCCCTAAAAATTTGCAATCGATCGTTCAAATCGATTTTATTTATTAATTTTAAATTATGAACAACATAATTATTAAGAAGAAAGTATAATAATTAAAAGCTACTATTTAACAACATTTAAAGGGAATCAATTACATAATTATTTATTAATAATAATTATTAAATTAAAAAATTTATTATAAAAATAATCTTTTTATTATTATATAAAAAAGAAGTGAATGGTCGAAAAGGAAATTAATTAATTAATTTTTAATTAAAATAAATTAAACTGAAAAAATTAAAATTAAACAAAAAATTTAGATAATTCAATAATTTATACTTGAATCTATCAAAATTTTTTAATCATCGACAATAATAATTATGCGGAAGATAAAAGAGAAAACAGGTTCTGGTATAGTTAATCAAACTCCACCACCGTTGACACAAAAATCGAATATTTTTAGGAAAAATTGTTAAAAAAATCTGTGTTTATCAATTATATAATCACCTTTAAATTTTATTAAAAAAAACATAAAAACTATTAAAAATATTATTTGAAATCTTAAATGAAATAAGCATAACACCTATCTTTTATCTTTCACCAATCATCCCTCATAAATCTGAAATCCCCAATTCAAACTAAATCAATCAAATAAAAAATTACGGTTCTACAATCTGTTTGAAGATGAGGATAAAGATTGGACGTGTTCTCCGCCTTTTTTTCGACTGTTTCTTCAGCCGTAAGAAGCCCACACTTACCAGCTCCACGACGCTTGAAAGCCTCAGAAAACACCATTTTAAGTTCTTTCAAGTCACCAAGCTGCCTTAGTTAACGCTTAGGTAGCTGTCCCCGGGAGCACAGATAAGCCTGGATACAAAATTAAAGCACGCGTTACCTTCGAAGTTATCATTGAAGAAAGGCACCAGAAAGATTGCACCAAGCAATCCCATTCTATCACGAACTGGTGAATTAGAAGTGATTCAGCATTCTTGCTAAAGTATTCATTAGCACAGAAAGTTGGAAGATTTCATGGACTCTTAGAATATTACGTCCCCTTTCTACTACACTCGCCATTTTTCATAGGTTCCTCCAACACCAGCAGTTGAAAACTCATAAAATTTGACAATGGCAAATGCATTGAGAAAAATGGATTAGGAATTAGTTGTTTAATTTATTAGTGATTTTACATTTCACATTTGATTATAAAAGTTCAATTATATCATTTCGTTAAGTTGAGTGCAAGTGTGATGTCATTTAAAAGTGTAATACCTAACTTACTTTGGCTATGTATCTCTTGGTGATAATATAATTTATAAAACATGTATAATTCATGATTTTTTTACTAATATCGCTAAGTTCTTGTATTAGCAATGGCAGCATTGGATAGTTCAAGTTTCTAATGTGTGAGAATAATGCACCAGATGTGTTGACGACTAGGTGACTAGTTTAATGAGTAGTACGACTCAACAAGCCAAGACAAAGCACTCAGATTCACTTCCCATGATTCCAGGGGCAGCATAGTCTCCATTGACAATGTATCGTAGTTTTACTTTTGTCTTCTAAACAGCTTTAAGTTATTAGATGATCCTACATTTAGTAGCATACATACCTTCAAGTACGAACCCATAAAGGTTCCAAAGAGAAAGCCTTGTCGTTTTGGTTATGGCCAGCAGGAGTCCCCTGTGGTGGTGCATGCACAGTTATGGGAAGAATCCACTCACTTTTGTCTCTGCCCTCTATCAAAAGAGGATGCTCATACCTGAGCGAGGAAGATCAATAGAGTATCAGTATGCAATATGATCAAAATATTTGAAACTCAGAGAAGAAAATCACATAGTTGAGCATAAATATACAAGTCACAAAGATTTAGGCACTTAAATGAAGAACCTTCAAGTCAAATCAATCACCAAATCAAGAAACATGGCAATGCTATCATAAAGGAATACCTTGTCCAGTCCACATTTTTTGGAGTTGTGAAAAATTCAAATCGTAAAGCCCACTTCACTGAGACATGGGCAGTGGAAAAGGACATGGGACCATCTGTAGGAATTGAGAAAAGAAAACTCGTCTGCACCAGATCTGCAACAATCTCATGGTGATCACTCTGCACCTGCAAGAATAACGCAGCATAAAGGCTAATGTTGGATTGTACGGTACAAGTGTCCAGTTACTAATCATCAATGAAACTAACCAGCAGAAAAGAGTAAAATAGATGGGGAAAAAGGTATACCAAGAACATATCTAAATGCATAATTAAGGCTTGGCTTTTACTGTTCTCGCATTCCTACTAAATACAAGCTTATCACTCAAATGGACAGGAAGAATCGAATGGACAGCCAATAAACTAAGATGACACGTAACCCGATTTTGTTTATATAATATGTTGTTCAAATACACAGACAAATCAATAACACAAGTCAAGGTGTACGGATTATATACCTACCTTTGTAATGGTAGGAGAATTCCGGCGAGAAGGGTGAACAAACTGTCGGTCAACGGTCTCTGAAGTTTCTAATGTTATTGAAACCTGCACAATCGAAATACTTCTCAACATCAAAAGATACATCAAAAGATATTTAGAAAAAAAGTCACATAATACAAGTGAGTAATCCTTTGCTTCTTATATAGTTACCTCAAGGCATCTCCTAGTTCCTTCTTCATGAAAAAATGTAAGAGTTCCACCAATCTGCCACTGGAAAAGGTAAGTATAACGAGAAGGTAGCTTGGGAAAAGATTGAGATTAGAGTCGAGAAAACAGACTAGAATAATAAATGTTATTACCATATCACTGAAGTAATACGTGGATTCAGAGTTTTTTGGAGAAAATCTTAGCAAAACTTGATCATCCATCCTGATATTGTAAGACCTTCCTCGAATAAAGCCTTCTGCTGCAGAAAAAGAATTGTCAGCAGACTTAAAATGTCCAGAAGGTATTAAGAGATTTTAAAGGGTGGAATATCTTATATTTACATTCTGCAGGTTCGCTTGTTCTTGCGGCAGGTGCAGAGGATACTGCAGCACTATCATCCCAAGACTTCTGTCGCTGGCTTGGAGAGACAACGGCTATTGAATTGCCGGGTGATAAAGTACCTGTGTTGCACATATTAAATGGTTCAAAAAGCTTTTGTCAACATATAGCACAAGAAGCATTTATTGCTTCAGTAGGAAATGACAGTGATTTAAAATAATAAAACTAAGCAGTGAAGCATATCCATTATTTAATTTAAAGAGAATTTCAGCTAATCACACCAGCAGTAGAGTCGTGAGAAATCTCTGCCACAGACAGCCGAGGAAGTGTAAGGTTTGATGATAAACTTGCACGCCCTCCTTCAATGTTCAAAGCATTTTTACTTGAAGACCTTACTGCAAAAGATTGCTGGGATAACGAGCTTCCAAAATTCTTGTATATATTTTCTTTACTGGCATTGTAGGAAGAAACAGATAAAATTTCATCCCTTGAGCTGTCATACCCCTCATCAACTCCATCGTCCAAATCATTTGCTCTAGTCTGTTTCAGAGAACCAAATGAATTTAATTTCAGAAGGTGACAGCAATTTATAGTTCCAAAGTAATGGTGTTTAGAAAAATCATTCTCAAAGAACATATCAGGCGTGTAAAAACAAAATCACTCATTTTAATCTGCAGAAGAGTAAAAACAGGGTGACAAATGCCTCACCCATTCAGAATCCCCATCCGTTTCTTTCCAGTATAGATCCAACTGGATGGTAGTAACAGGAAGAATGCCTGAAAAAGTACATAATAAATCTACTTATGTCATTAACAGATAAGGGTTGAAATAGAAGTGTATGTATTATGTCGCACAATGATTTTGTATGCAATAACACTCTAATGAGATAATTCATGACTTTTTGTATAAAATGCATGTTAGATTGCAAACCAAAGAGCAAATTCCTGAAAATTCCCTAAATTGCAACTCCAAACAATAATTCTTTGCTTTTCTTTGAACCTTTAACTTCTTAAACTGCAACAAATAAGCCCAACATTTTCCTACACCACATCAATCGTCATGCACAAGCCAAATCAGTATTAACAGCATCTTTGAAACAAATTAACTTCACAACTATTACTGTGTGGTTTCATGTCGGAAAAACAGAAGATCTGAGATAAAGTTGGCTAGGCTGGTGTTGAATTAGACCAAAACAAAAAAAATCATATATGCATGTGGAGGCCCACCAAATTTAACTGGAGAGATTAGCATTAGCAACAAATGATGTAATGATGGGAACTAATGATCATATAGTCGTTACTTTTATTTCATAGAAAACTTTCAATTTACTAAAACTATTTTATTCAATGACAACAACTATCTACATCTTTCTTTTATTGTCTCTCTCCCTTACATACAACTTTGAACAACTTAATTTACATACCATCTTAATTCTCATTGTCTGGTACTCATAAACCAATTTCCTGTCCCAAATCATCAAATCCTGACATGTGAGAAATTTAAGGCAAAGTAAATTGGAATCACACCACTCACCATCAGTTTGACCTTCTTCCATTAGTAGGCCATTACTCTTCTGGGTCACCCATATTTGCAATGGAATCCGAGCTTCCTGCAAGAATTTAAATCTTACACCAATACTATGACATGTCTGAATATTCTAAAGTGTAACCAGTCCATTATAAGAAGATTAATTACTATTCACAAACTTCACAAAGGGAATTAAGACTAACATACTTTGCTGGAGTAAACCAACCAAATGAGACTGAAAAGAAATATATGAAGAATTTTAATGTTAAGTAAGATTTACACATTTTGTATACGTACCATAAGCAATGTTTTCCTATAATAAACTCACCACTTGCAAGCAACAAAAAATGAGCAATACAAGATGTGAATTGACTTAAATGTGTAAGAATGGACCATTATGTTTTAGTGAATGCATTGATGAAGAGTCAGCCATGCTAGAATGTCTTGGGTTGTCCAGCGTTTGAATCTTACTTTAGAGTCTTTTATCTTATTTGGGGCCAATCAACGATCCTTGTATCTGGGTATCAGCAATTAAAAGTGGATCACTAGCCCTTTCAGTTTTTGAGAGCAATTCCATGATTACGCAGAATATGTAGCAGCAATCTTTTAAAATTGGCATCTAGCTTTTTACAAATTAACAAAGTAACCCCATTGAGTATTGACGATCATGCAATCTTTAGCTTCCCTAGGATTGTTTACGGAATTCTACTAAGATATATGACACAAAAGAAACTTTAAGTGGAATGTCAAAAGCATAATGGCTTACACCGCACAAATGTAATGCATGATTCTCTGAACCAAATATGGGATTTAGCATAAATAAAACAAAAGTAGTTAGCATTACGTTAAATGCAGAAGAAAGATGATAGCTTCTCACCAGATGTAGTGGCATCCGGATGACCATGGTTAGTAGCAGAAAAAAAAAGAAGGGATAGAAATATTTTTATGCACCATCACAACAAGATATTAGCAAACCCACCAGTCCAACTAGATTGTTTGAAGGTCCGTGAGAGTCTCTGCTGTCCAATGTCAACCATCGTCCAGAAAAAGTACTCCGTATATAGTATAGATAGCGAATGGTAGCACCCCTGTAAGATGGAGGTATAATAACAGGAAGTACAGCTCGCACCAAATCTGTATATCAAGTGGTTTACTTTAGCCAATTACCTAAAATAGATGTTGCACAATATGGAAGATATTATGTACCACTCTTTTGCTGATAAATAACTTGTATTGTTTCATAAACTTAGCCGCTTTATCAAATCAAATTGAAAAACTAAGCTAACAGGACGAGTTTCAAGAGACAAGGTCTGGCATTGACAAGCTTCTCAAATATCATCAATCAGTTGGCCATGTAAGAGAAAGAAAATGATTGAGTGCAGAATCAAATAACTTGATGTGACCAACAAGAATAGAAGTGTACAAAACACTGGGTTTGAATGATAGGACTCGGCACTGTTGTCAAAAGACAACGTAGTAAGTCATACAACATAATTTTCCAAAAAATAAAATTCATACAGCATATCAACTGATTGCAAAACAACTTTGCTGGCCCAACTTTATCGATCATAAAGTTACCAGCCGTACATTCAGCTTAAAGTATAGAATTATCCACTCAAACTCAGAAACATATAATCACAATTAGCAATCATAAAATCAATAGGAACAACAATTATAGAAAGCGATCCATGTAATAACATATCTAAATACTCATAAACATTCACATAAAAGCAGAACCGGAACATACATGTTTTGGTGGCACCAGAGGACAGGATCTGATTAGAAACCATTGATGATGTCGAGCAATCCATGAAAACGTATTCACCTAAAAGGTAATAAGCATGAATTGTTAAACCATGAAAACTTATAGGTAGTTAAAAAAACATCTCTTTATCAGTTTGCACGTTTGTACATCAATTTTCCAATATTAATAGTCCAATTGTGAAAAAGAGAAAAAGAAGTTTTTGGCTAATGTTATTAGAATCATTTGGTAAGTTGGCGGAGAAAGGAATATTAAAAAGGAGAATTGAGGACCTTTTTTTGTTTTTTGAAGAAAGTAACAAGAATTGAGGACCTGTCAAACCGTCACAATCAACTTGTGAAACTTCTGCTTTTCTTGGTGAACTGACTGATTATAATTATAAGCAAAATAACTTGATCATGAAGACTAGACTCTCTTTTAGGTTCTCTCTTTTGCAAATCTCTTCCTGATTATTGGCTACAACTAACCAATTTGCTTTCATCAATCACGTCCCGTATGAGCATAGCCTACACAATTTTGAAGCAAACAACACACAATCGACAAGCCTGACATTCTTTCAGTTCAAAAATTGCATCCTCAATTCCCCTCTTTTTTGATAACTACAAGAGAATAAGCAAGACAGTTTGATAATTTCAACAGCAAAGAACATTATACAAACCTCTTCTCTGCCTGGAGCTGGGTACCGGTTTCTGGGTAGCAAACCACTGAGTATCCAATTTCTCAATTCCTTTAATTTCAAAGCCAAGCCTTTCAATCAACAAGTTCAAGCCTTCAGTAGCACCATCACTAGGGTTGGATATCTCAATAGTAACCGAAACCGAATCACCAGGTCTATACACATCTCTATCCGTTTGCAGCTTTAATGTTGGCTTCAGTTCACTTCTCAATCCATCAGTAGCATCATCAGTTTTGTTCCCAAATAATGAAAATCTTTTAGATCCCAACATTTTCTCCACTAATCAGTACAAGTACTCACTTCTTGTGCAGCTTTATTCTTAATAAAGATTCATTGTGTGTCAAGTCAATGCAGAATAACACGAGTTAAAGCTCAAACAACGATCACAAAATAACCCTGCAGAAAGCAAAGCAAATAAAACTCAAAAACAAGCATACATTCCGAGATTATCAGTGGCGAAAAGGAAATGAATCCTAGATCTCCACAGAACCAAAACAGCCAGCATTTCAGAGAAAGACCGATAAACATCGCGTCAAAAATTCACGAAAATTCTCACCCAAAATGAAAAGGCACACCAAATTGAACAGGAAATGCGTGCCGTACGTCTGACGACGCAACTTTCGCCTTACACTCGAATACACATGATGAATCCAATAGAGGTGAGCATTAGAATTTTCATTGCATCATTTTGTTGACGAGGCTGTGCGCGGAGAAAGTTGAAAGAAGAGAAGACGGTGACCGTCACCGATCTGTAACAGTATCCGTTCAGAAGCTCAAGACTAAAACTTCCTTCTATTTTATTTTCGTTTGATAAATTTTAGAGTACGATTTTGGGCTTCAGTTCTTTCTTTTTTCTTTCTCGACTTGTCCTTGACCCGTAACAGACGTCGATGGGCTCCGTGCGTAGTGTTTCAATTTTCAATACAATACTTCCTAGTACATGAGGAAACGGTTTACCAGGTGAAAAAAAGGCTCTTCAGTGAGTCTTCACCAATCGGCATGTTCTCCAAGGTTTCCCCTAAGCCTTGAACTCGCTGGCATGCGCGGTGTTGCGGCGTTTAGGGTCGGCAACGACTCAAATGGGACATCGAATTTGATCAAAATTTGAGTTAAAATTACTCTATATTGATTAATGCTCTATTTGATTAGATGTTAATTAATGGAATATAATGTAATAGAATAGAAGGGAATGGAATGGTTTATAATGGATTGGAATGTGGATGGGTCGATCGTGCTAGATCCAAGTCCAGACTCAGAATAGCTCATTGGCCGATCAACCCATCTTTTAAAAACTGACCTAATTCTTACGGGTAAATCATATAAATTTATTATCTCATCATGAAAAATGTACGATTCTTATAACCCTACTTTTGGCTACTCACTAGTCATCAAAAGCTCTCACAAAAACTAACTTGAGCGTCAAAAGGGTCCACTGGCTATCAACCCCCGGCGTGCCTTGTGTTGTTTTGCAGGTATTCTCTTACTAAAGACAATCAATCTCATGGATTCAAGCAGTAGCGTCCTGCCTTACCAGAATCAGACAGAATCAGTTGACGCCTACCATAGGGCCCGGCATCAGGGCACCACGTCCAAAAATACTCAGATCAATCAGGCAGCAGTAGCCAACCCTGATATAGCCATCGTTGCGGCACTTGCGCTACAGCGGATGGGTTTGCAGTTACCTGCCCTTCTCCCGCCAACACATCATAATTCCCGCACACAATCTTCGCACCCGAATGATCAACCACAACCTCAGAACTTAAATCAAGAAGAACAGAGCATAGCCTTGGAGGACAATGCTGAGACCAATACGCATCCAAATTTTCAGCACCCCCTAGATGTAAATCCTCTTGCACCACAACAAACCTCCCTCACCCGAAAACAGATCGAGGAAGCGGCTGATCTATTAATTCGTCAAATTTTACAGTCTCAGCAGGAAAAACAGCAGACACCCGCACGATAGATTGGTATGATGGTCGATCGTCATTCTACTGAAGCTCTAGAAAAAATCGTGGACGATTGGATCAATGTGGCCATGAATTTCCGTTCGGATCATCCATCAACACAATATAGCTCTCCCTTCATCCCGGCAATCTTGGATAACCTCCCAGCAGCCGGCACCAAAATACCGACGCCTAAAAAATATACTGGAAAGACCGATCTCCTAGACTATCTGCAACACTTTCAGTCGGTGATGAACCTACATTGCGTCCCCGACGCCATTCAATGTAAGGCATTTTGCACCGCCTTTCAAGAAGGAGCCAGGCGATGGTTCAACAGTTTACCCTTATGTTGCATTACTTGCTT
>JANTPM010000183.1:86487-96929 GCA_025434745.1 Erythroxylum divaricatum | reverse complement strand
GAAATGAGAGGTCCACTCCCCTTATCCAAGGGTCGAGCCAGAAGTGCGTCGAAGTGCCATCGCCGATCCTCCAAATCAAGCTTTGGGTCACAATGGGCCAAATCGCTTTGATGCTACGCCAAACCATCGACCCCCTTATGGATGAAAGAGAAATGGGTAGGCGGTTCACGTTAAAAGCGTACTTGCCAGCAAGCACACGTACCCATAAAGCGGTAGGGTTGTCTAACAAGGACCAACCAAGTTTCATCAAAAAAGCATCATTCATCTCCCGAAGCCGGTGGATGCCAAGACCCCCCAACTCCCTGGGTTGGCAGACCTCCTCCCAGGGGACGAGGGGAACCTTCTTCCGATCATGAGAAGAGCCCCACAAAAATTGCCTCATGGCCTGTTCCAGGGCGTCACAAAGGCCGCGGGGAAGACGGACAGTCTACATCGTATAACTCGGGATAGCCGTCAAGATCGATTGGATCAGGGTGAGTCGGCCCGCAAAGGAAAGAGATGAGGGGGACCAGCCAACTAATCGATGGTGGACCTTGTCCAGTATGTACTGGCAGGTGCGCTTGTTGACACGTTGGTGGAGGAGAGGAACCCCCAAGTACCGACCGAGATCAGATGTCAGGGAGAAACCTAAATCGATGCTTAAGTCTCGACGGGTCGAATGCGGGACATTCTTAGAGAAGTAGCAACGCGATTTAGCCGAGCTCACATGTTGGCCAGAAGCTTGACAGAACGAGTCCAAGGTATGTCGAATCACCTGAACTTGGTCAACAGAAGCTGCAGAGAAGAGAATGAGGTCGTCAGCAAAAAATAAATGAGAGAGGGGAGGCCCGTGGCGACTCAAACGAATCGGTTGCCACCTGTCGGTGGACACCGCATGTGAAATAGCATGACCAAGCCATTCCAAGCATAGCACAAAGAGGTAAGGGGAGAGGGGATCACCCTGACGAATCACTCGAGATGACCGAAAGGTCTCTCTCAACTCGCCATGCTAGCTCACTTGGAAAGAAACCGTGGTGATACATTTCATAATGAGCGAGATGAGCGGGGCAGGCAGGCCCACAGCCTGCAATGTATCGTGGATGAAGTCCTAATCAAGGCGATCATAAGCTTTCTCGAGGTCCACTTTAATGGCCAGGAACCCCCGCCGACCAGTTTTGCGTTTCATAGAGTGGAGCACTTCCTGGGTGATAATGATATTGTCGGTAATGTGATGGCTAGGAAAAAAACTGCATTGGGTTTGAGCAACGAGCTCAGTGAGATACGATTGGAGCCGAGTGACTAAGATCTTGGTGAGGGCTTTATAGAATGCGGTACAAAGAGCGATAGGCCGAAATTGCAACATCGAAGTGGGGGAAGGGTTTTTAGGGATAAGGACAACGATGGTGTGGTTGATCTCAGACTCCCAAACCTCATGACGAAAGATACGCTGCAAGAAATGAATCAGGGAGGGACCCACTGTATCCCATTGGGATTGACAGAAAAGGGCTATAAAACCATCGAACCCAGGGGATTTGTTAGAAGTCATGGAGAAAAATGCCACCTTAATTTCTTTAGGACTTATCGGGCGAGTGAGATCGTCAGACCCCAAAAGCGAGAGAGGGGGAAAGGTGCCATGTAAGGCCCCAGGGGTAGGGAACTGACCATCGACTCAGTATAAAGCCTCCAGGTAAGTTTGCGCAAGGCCACGGAGAGTCGCAAGGACGAAAATAACATCGCCATTGGCGTCAGTAATAGAAAAGGATTAGGACTGACGAAGTCAGGTACGGGTGAGAGCATGATAAAACTGAGTATTCCGATCCCTCTGGTCGATCCACTGGCTTCTGGACCTCTAGTGCCAGAAGAGTTCTTCTTGAAAGAGGATGCATTCTAATTCAGTCCGCAGGTGGGCCTCGAGCTCCTGGAGGGAGGGAGACCCAGTGTCCTCCAAAGGTTTTTGAAGACCTTCGAGGCGAGCCATGAGGCACTTCTTACGATGAAAAATGTTTCTGAATTTCGTGGCATTCCAGTGCTGGAGATGAGCCAAAAAAAGCTTGATCGCTCCACTAAAATATGAGGAATCCGGGTGCCAGTTAGTCGCGACCACTTGGGAAAATGAATCGTGGGTGAACCAAGTTGATTGAAAGCAGAAAGGCCGACTCGTGGAACTGGGGGGGTCAGGAGCGGTGAAAGTGACCAGGAGAGGCCGATGATCAGATTTCAGAAAAGACAAGTGGGAAACACGTGTATTGGGATATGCCGAGAACCAAGAAGGGGATCTGAAGGCCCGGTCCAACCGTGCCCGGATAGAACCCCTCCTCCACGTGAAACGCGGACCAGAAAAGCTGAGGTCTTGTAGATGACACTGGAGCATACAGTCTCGAAAGGGAGTGCTAACGATGAGGTGGGTCTGACAACCCTTGCGTTTGTCGGCACTTTTTAATTTGGCATTAAAATTCTCGCCCAAAAACCAGGGGGCGGTAATGTGTGCTGCAAGGTGGGATAGATAATGCCAGAGAAATTTTTATAACGCATAGGTTGGGCTCGCATAAATGGCAGTAAATTCAAAAGACTGGCGATCCCACTCCACATGAGCATGAACAAATTGGAGGTGGGCGAGACGAATACAGAAATCAATATCCTCCTTCCAAAGCAGCCAGATCCCTCCCGAAAATCCCAACTCCTTGATTCAGAAAGAAGAACTGAATCCCAAAGAACGGATAACTTTCAAAGCTCGAGCACCACTGATACGCGGCTCGACCAAGACCATAAGTCGAGGTCGGTGAAGTCGGAGATAATTCCACATGATGGGCTTGAAGATACGACCTCCCTTGACAGTTGCAGATGAAAATCGTCATAAAGGCAAATAATTGGAACTAACTCGAACCAGTCGGGAAATCAACGGTGGGCGCAGCCCGGCCCGTACACTGTAGGGGCGCTGGGTCAGGGGATAGAGCCATCATCAGCATATCGGGCGCTTCCGAAGAGGCCCCTTCACTAAGGGGATCGGACATTGGGTTGGGGGGACGAGGAGGAGTGGCATCGGGGTCAAGTGGCGGAGCAAACATGTCCACAGGACCAACGGGTTCTGTGGGATCTTCCTCCATTGCATGACGATATGGGTTCGCGGGGGTTGGGAGAGGAAGTGACGATTTCGGTAAGACAAGGTCCACGTGCGAGGGAAGGGAGATAGCCACGTGCATCGAACTGGGCTGTGGACTGGTGTCGCCCTAGATCCTGATCTGTTGGGGCTATAGGCCTGGAGGATGGAAGCCCACTGTGGCAGGAGGCTGGGGAGGAAGAGAGGAGGCTTGAGCCAAGGAGGCAGGCTGGCCCGAAGATGAGCCCAGCCGAGAGGGAAACGACGTCGTGGCTGGCTGGTGTGGGGTAAAACCATGTGCCTGATGACGCAAGCCCCTCATTGTCCTTTCGTCCTGTATGGACGAAAAAGATAGGGATTTGATTGGTCTTGGGTGAGGAACGGACACAACATGATCTTCGTGGGTGAGTGGAGAGGTGACCGTTAGGGAGAAGGTCATTAGGGCTTCATGCGAGAAGGGAGAGGAGATCGCCATGAACCTCGAACCGCTGGGGCCTGGGGAGGTCGCGTGCGTGGGTCTGTCGCGAAGAGTACCGGTGGGGGGTGGAGGAGGACGACGACTTTTGCCCGTGACCTGCATCCAGGGGCCGTAAGTCTCAAAGGTGGGCAGACCTGTGGTCGGAGGTCTACTGGCAACGGTAGGGGTGGACTGGGGCAAGCTATCGGTAGACGGCGCTAGATCTGGAGGGGTTGTGGGCCGGGATGGACAGTGCTCGGAGCCATGCCCGACTCGGCCGCAGTGGAAACAGATTTCAGGGAGGCCCTCGTACGCCACATGGATGGCCTCCCCGTCAAGTTCTACAATCGATCGAAGAGGAGAGCTCAGATGAAGGAGTACGGCGACACGAGCAAACCTTCCCCAGTAGGTCTGCTGCGTATTCTGATCTATCTTGACCGTTTTGCCAATTAGATTTTCGATGTGAGAATGGAGGTATGGTATCGGGCGATAGGAAGAGACGCGAAGCGAACCCAAGCAACAACGTGGGTGATACGGCCATTGGAGGGGCGGAACGCCGGAGTCCACGATTGGACTGATAGGGCATGACCGGCAATAATCTATGGACCCTGGGTCAAGGTATGAATATAATCATGTTCCTCTTTGAAATTGATCAAGTAAAAGTCATTTTCGAGGTCCACAATTTTCAGGGGACCCGTAGGATGCCACAGTGTGAGAATACACTCCCTGAGCATGTTGAATCCCATTTTACGTCTCAAAAGCTTGACCACTACCGCTGAAGCCCAGACCGCATCCAATTGACTGCGGAAGGTAGGAGACAATTCAATACCCAAGCCATGTGACCCCTGTACTATGGTAATGTCACCCTCAGACAGTTCAATGGGTGCCTCATCTGGCCAGGGGAGGTTGTGCACTTCGTGAGCAGGAGTGGGAAGGCCAGAGACCGCTGTGCTGTAGCTTAGAGGGGGCGGAGAGACTGGTTGGTCAGGGGGCGGAGGGTCTTCCTCGCGCTCCCTAACTCGGACTTTTTTGGCTGTGTGAACATTGGAAGCCAGTGGAGATGGCGAGCTAATGGTGACCAGAGGCCAAGAGCTGAAACAAAAGAAAGTTACTGTAGCAGTGACTGTAGCAGTTCGAGAGAGAATTTACTAAAACGCACTTTCAGCATTTCTGATTTTTCCATATAGGGTTTTTTACATTTAACCTTGCATGTTCTCATCCCACCTCCACCTATTGGTCGAGAAACTATCCCCGGACTAGTAAAACATCGAACCTCATTATCTTATCACTTGTTGTTGACTTTTTATATTTTCTTGTTATGTGGTTGTCAGCCTGCCATGTGTTCCCTTTTTCTAATTAATTATTTAATAATTAATAAATTAAAAAAAAGATTGTGAACCTGGTAACCCATTCTGCTTCCCTAGTAAACCATCATCTGCTTCCTGGTAATTCATATTTTGCTTCCCCATCAAGATTTTTTCCCCTCCTAGCTTTGATTATGTTTCAAAATTGTGACATAATGGGTATAGTGGTGATGGTGAAAAGGATCAAATAGTGAATCCAATTAATTCTAGTTTCATATTCAAAGGTAATAGTTTCAAATGGCAAACATTTTGCTGCAATGTCACATTATAGCCCATATACAGACATCACCTTTCAAGAGAACCAACCCAATTTGGAGAGCTCTAGCTCTTTAAAGACTAAAGACTCATCAAAATAGGAAAAGCTAAACAGAGGTGATAAAAAAGAATCATTGAGTTTGATTTAAAGATTCATGGATCCTCATCAGACTCTCTCCTCTTATCCGACAATGATTATCATCACTCCCCTACTTCACCATTATATCCCCATCACCATTCTATAATTTCTTAGACTCTCCACTACAAGTAGAACTCTTTTCACTACTATTGCTGTCACCAAAAGAAGTTGACCTATTAGACATTAGCGTAGCCAAAAAAGTTGGTCTATTTTCCTCAGCCATGATCACCGATATCTTCTTACAAACCGTAACACACCTTGCTTTTCATTATCTCTGCTCTTGTTATGCTCTTCTTTAGCCTGTAAATCTCTTTCTCCAATGTCATTGTTGTTATCTAGGTAACTAGAAAGCTTCCAGTAGGAGAATGCAAGAATCAAAAGTACAAAAGCAATCAAACCAAACATACTACCATTTTACACTAAATTAGTTTCTATGTTTTTATAGTTTATTAAATATTAAATAATTAGTTAAGAAAAAAAGATACCTTGTAGGTGAAAAATGTTGGCAACAACATGAATAGAAAACTTAATGTTGGGTTATTTTCACAACAAATTGAAAGTTCAAGTCTTGTACCGTCATTTTTTAAAGTTCAATCTAATATTGTAAAATCGACTAAGGTTTATAATTTTTTATAATTAACCCAAAACATATAATTAACAAAAGAATATTAGAATTTTAATTGTAAGTAGTATCTTTATTTCAAAAAATGTAATACCTTGTGAAAACATATAAAATTGGTTTGTTAGATTGTTACTGTTCTTTAAAACAACTGCAGAGTGATCTCCCACTTTTTGATGATGACAAGCAATAAGAGATATTTTCAAAATACAAATAATAATAAAGGATTTCTAAAGATACATGTAAATCTTATATGTTCTTACTCACGATCATGATTAGGAGTCTTTCTTACGACCTCTAAAGAAAGGAGCCTATTGTTTGTAAGATAACTGGGATGCAATTATATCATATCTCATAATTAAACTTCACATATTCAGTTTAAGAAAATTTCAACAGTTAGCAAAATATATCACAAATATATCATCAAACGCAAAGAATCAAGCAAAATAGCCACAAAATTATTTATGAGATTCTAAACTTTTTTAAAAGCAAAATTTGCATATCAAGAAGTTTATTTTGTGTGAAGAAGAACAATTGTGCACATTACTAGAGAAGGTGTGATCGTCTGCGTTTCTTCTATCAATCACGTAGAAAAAGCTGTTAGCTTATATGTTTTAAAAGGCTGAAATGACACTATTCAATAACTGCCTTTTTTTTAAGATATTAGTTTCTACCCTATTAAACTAAGAAGAGCCTTCCAAACTAAGAGAAGTCTACCAAAAAAAATATTGGAAGGAGCCTACTAATATTTGCAAAGAGAAGTAGCACAGAATCTTCACATAGAGCTAATATCAGATAATCTGCATATAACAAGCTCTTTTCTTAACAAACATAATCTATCTTCGGAAGTAGTAAAGATATCAACTATTTGATTTTCAGTTTTAACATGCAAAAGATCAATGGTGACTTCTAAAATATTATCATCATCACAACCAGTCCGAAGTTCCGCAATGAAGCGGAGTTTGGGGAGATCTGATAGTACACAGCCTTACCCATACATAGTAGAGAGATTGTCTCTGGTAAACCCACATATAAATGAGACAATATAAGAGTGATGTAAGTTACAGAGAAAAAAGGTAAAATTAGCACGATAAATTATTATGTCAATAAAATTACAATACTACATAAATAAAATAAAATAAAAAGGAACAGGGTATACCTGATATAGTCCAGATCTGCGAGTACCTGATAAGCTGCACAGTCCAACTCTTCTTGTCTCTAATTAAGTTAGGAGCCCTTGTTCAGAGACCCTGGAGGTATGACAATCCTACTATCCCTATACACCTATCATGGGACGCCAAGTTGAATACCCATAAACCTTGTCCAAGACTTATATTTAGAAAAGAGAGAACAGACGTTGTGTTGGACTTCATACGGGAGAATTTGCGTATCTCGCGTAACATCGCCAAATAACTACTATATTGGTTTGGCGAACTTTAAAGGTTAATCCTTTACCCTTATTCGATCACACCAAACTTTTCTATTATGAACAACTACCTCATTAAGGGCTAACTCTGACATATCCGCCTTGATCACTTCCTGCCAATTCTTGTATGGCCTCCCTCTCCTCCTCTTATAGTCACTAAGGGTTACACCCTCACAGCTCCGTACCGAAGCATCGGAGGGCCTCCTCTGCACATGCCCATACCACCAAAGCCTAGTCTCTCTCAACTTGTCTGCAAAGCTGGCTACCTGTAGTCTCTCTCTCACCACCCAGTTCCTAACTTTATCTCTCCTGGAAAAACCACACATCCACCTAAGCATAAACATTTCTGCTACCAACAACTATCTTATATGCCTACGTTTAGTAGGCCAGCACTCCGCCCCATATAACATGGTTGGACGAATCACCGTTTTATAAAACTTCCCCTTAAGTTTTAAAGGAATCTTCTTGTCACATAAAACCCCTTATGCACTTCGCCATTTAGTCCAGCCTGATCTAATACAATGTACAATATCAGCATCGATATTACCATCACTTTGAATGACAGACCCGAGATACTTAAAACTCGTCCTCTGTAGTATGACGCCGGTACCAATTGCAACTGCCATCTCATGCTCCACTTGGTTTCCTGAAAAGTTACATTCTAAATACTCTGTCTTAGACCTGCTCATCTTAAAACCTTTTGATTCTAGCGCTTCTCTCCAGCAGTCTAACTTGGCATTGATTCCTTCCTTGGTCTCATCCACTAGGACGATATTGTCCGCAAATAACATACACCAAGGTACCTCTTCTTGAATATGTTTAGTAATCTCATCTAACACTAATGTGAACAACAAAGGGCTTAATGTCGATCCTTGGTGGAGACCCGTACTGATAGAGAACTTTTCCGAATCCCTACCTATCGTCCTAACAACAAAGGTACCTCTTCTTTATTGTATCTATTATTTATAAATAATTTCATTAATAGTTCATTAATAATTATCATTTGAAAGATCACACCTTTTAAACTTTGTAGTAACACTTACGTAGCTCCAAAAGAATCTCATTAATGCAATTGAAGAGAAGCATTTTCCCAAGCAAGGTTGGTTAAGGAAGTTTTTTACCTTGGTAAATATTGATGGATCTATAAGCTGATCAAAAAGTTTGTGAACTTTTGAGTTAGTAAGGGTTTTTCCTAATGTAAGTGAGGTCATGGGTTTAAATCTTCTTATGTATACAGTCGTTTAAAATTTAGGGTCAAAACTTTACCTCCGATAAAAGTCTTACTCTGTTCAAGCAGAAATTAGTCTAAGTGTGGATAGATTAAAAGTATCTTTTCATATTTGAGACCCTCCTAAAATACCTTACGGGCATTATCCTTGAGACTTGCAGCACTTCACTTACGTAATTGAATATTCATTCTTTATCTTCTACACAAGTTTTTAGAGACATTTCTTGATCTATATCTAATGGTTCATGGTCTTTCTTACGGAAGGTTAGCCCAGGTTGGGCAATGACGCTTCCTCATCTGATGTCTTTCTTGCAGGAGGTTGGCTCAAGAACAGATAAAGAAGTTGACGGTCAGGTATTTCTACTTGAGCATAATTCTTCTCTTTCTTCGTATCTTGCTCGCTAAACATCTCTTCTACTATGAGTTTCTTGACACTTGGTTTTCCAGCATCAGCTGCTATTGTTATCGTCCCTTGAACATATGGGTTCCAAGACAATTTGTCTTCGGATTCGTTTCAGTTATATTCTTATTTCAAGAATGCTTGCTCCCAGGCCTATTATCTGTAAGGGCCATACATTCCTCTATGTGTTGATATAACTCACAAGCAAGAAGAGAATCTAATTTCTCACTTCTTATAAAAAACGGTAAGAATCTGATATACGTTTTGTTTCTAAAATATTTTTCTGAAATGGAACAAGTTCTTATTCACTCTCAAATGAGTCCCATACAATCATGTTCCATTGAAGGGCTTAGCATTTACGCCATACTTTCCTTCATGTCCATAAATAACGTCTTTCAAGTGCCAAAAAAATGGGACAGAATCTTCGGTTAAATATTACGTAGTGTTTGGTTACTGACGCCGTGAATGGGGACAGTTGACAAAACAAAGAAATCATGTCCCCTTGGTTGTTTGGTTCACGCCCCCACGTTTCTGTGTTCTGCCTCCGGTAGACATGGACAAAGATTTCAGTCAACTGCAAAACCAGAGGACAAAAATAATTTGTCCCTGTCTACAACACAAAGACGGTCGCTCCTCCAAAATTACCCCTGTGTTTTGTCCTTGCTTCTCTCTCGCAACCCTATCCCTCGCACGCCCTCTGTTGCATCTTCCTAGTTTCAGTCGTCTCTCGCACGCGTTAGCTTCTGTCTACGCTTCTCCATCGCACGCTGGACAACACGACGCTGGGACTCTTCTTCCACTGGTGAGTTTTTGTTTTATTTCCGCACAAAAATGTCTCTGCCTCCGAATGTCTCCATTTCTCTGGTTGCTCGAATTTGTGCATCTGGTATTGTTCTGTTCTTCCTATTGTGGAGTCGGTTGGTGGTTTCTGTGAAAAGGAGATGTTCGGAGTGTTGGGTGTTTGAATATGTGGATTTGGAGGGTTACAGAAAATGACTCATGTTTTCATTCCAGAACTTGAACATGTTCTGTCCCAAACTTCTGAGTTATATGCATTCATCCTCTGATTTGCTTGCCCTATGTTGACTGAACAACCATCTTCTAATTTGCCTTTCTCTTGCAGATTTGAAGTTCGAAAACTGTAGACATTATACATTGGTTTTACTGAAAACTATAAATCTGTTTAGGTATCTTGTTTGGAACTGTAAACTGTTTAGATATGATCAATACCTGCATATAATTCTTCTGTTGGTCTATTGCATTATTCAGTTGAGTGATTATTTTTTCATAATTTGGTTATCTTTTTTTTCTTGTTCTATTGCTTTGTGCAGTTGACAGATTATGTGCTTTCGAGTAATAGTAGATTTTGGGTGGAACCTTGTGTGAATTAGTAACCACTAGCCAATATATAACTAAAACATTATATTTTAACCTAAAACTTTAAGATAATGAATTATGTGCCTTTTCTTTATGCATAA
>JANTPM010000183.1:18661-42825 GCA_025434745.1 Erythroxylum divaricatum | reverse complement strand
AAAATATTTATTATTATTTTAAAAAGTTTGAAAAAAAGGAGGGAATGAGAGGGAGGGAAGAGATTTTGAAAATTTTTTAAATTTGTAAAAAACCCCCCAAAATTTTTAAAATTTTCGGTACCGACCGGTATTTTGAATACCGGCCGGTACAGCCGAAATCGGCCGGTACCAACTGGTATTTAAATCCGATACCAAATTTGGGCCGGAACGGTACATATCGGCCGGTACGGTATGGAATTCCATACATTGGATAGTAGTGCTTATTGATAAATTTTATAAAATAATAAAAATTTTCATTTCAAGTATAATTCTATTAAAATTTCTATTATTTAAAATCAATTTCAAATGTTTTAAAAATGTTAAGGATCAAATTAGATGTTTCAAAACATTATTTATGAGGCTAAAGTATATTTTAAACCTCAAAATTTACAACAAAATATATAACAGATCATGATGTTTCAAAGCATTTAAATCAAGAATCAATGTTTTCAAAGCATTTAAAATAAACTCTAAGTCTATTAAAAAAAACTCTAAGTGGATGAAAATTTTAACTCGATTAACTCCCCATTAGTTAAACGTCACGTCAATGCGAACGTGACATTATATTTTCTTACTTTTAAATAAAAAGTAGATCTCACTATCATATGACAATTGATACATATCGTCTAAAATGTATAATCGTAGGTCTTGTTTGTCAGAAATGTATAAATAGTGAGTTTTGTTGTCACGTGTTGTGAATCTACTTTTTAATTAATTTAAAAAATTAATTATGTGATAGTAAAACCTACTTTCTATATAGAAAATATAAAACAATGTTATATCAATATTGACATAACATTTAATTGACAAGGAGTTTATCCCATCAAATTTTTCGTCCATTTAGGTTTTGTTCTAAATGTCTTAAAAATATTAAGATTTAATTTGAATGCTTCAAAATATTATCATTCAAGTTGTATTATGTTGTAAATGTTGATGTTCAACTTACACTTTTGGCCGTAATTATGATGAAAACGTTATGGTTTAAATTGTACTTTTGACCTTTATAAGTCTTACATTTGATGTTTTAATTTGTAACATTTTGTTATTCATTAATTTTAATAACCAAATCTCTTTATACTTTCAACATTTTTTGAAACTATATTAAATTATAGACTATATATTTTATATTAAATTATAAACTATCATGTTTTATTAAGATATTTAATTATATTCATTTCAATTAACATGAGAATTTTCAAATTCATTAAATGTGATATAAAAATAATTTGTTGTTAAGTAATATAAAAGAACACTTAGTTTATGTATTTAATATTTTAAAATTTCTGAAATATTTTATTATATGGAACAATCTGCTTAATAAAAAATATTAAACATTTAATCTTATTTATTATTAGTCATGAAATAACAACTCTTATGTTATTATCTCACAAATGTGCTTTAATTTTATTTCATTTTAAATAGATTTTTTCTATTTCCGTGAAACACATCCAAAACGACACAAGACAGAAGTCGTATCCTCAAGGAAGTAGTTCGATTGCACTTCATGACCTAAAAACACGGAAAAACCCTAACCAAAAACCCCGCATGACGCAATATAAGAAGCCAGCAGCTTCGCGTCGCATTTTTCATCTCTACTCACTCTAAACCCTACAAAAATCTTGGTCACTAGGGTTTTAGAGGTCTCTCTCTCTTCTTCAGTTTCACTCGAATTTCCAGGGAAAAAGATCGTTAATCTGGTTCCATGGGCAAGGCTAGCAAGAAATCTGTAACCAAAGTAATACTCTTTTCTTTTTTAATTAATCTTTATTTATGGTCGAGTTTATTTGCTTGCTAATGAAGCTTGAGGTCTTTCTTTTATTTAATGTTTTTATGGACTTATGTTTGATTCTTTTGTGGTCTTATAGGTTGATGCAGCTCCTGCTGTTACCCCTACGCCGAAGCCTGCAAAGAAAGGTTTAACTATTGGAGTGTAATATGTTTTTTTATTAGTGTCATTAATATTTTTTTTTGAGTGTCATCTCTTGCTGTGGTTGGTTCTCTTGGATTTGAGGATATGTTGTCTGGCGTTTTTCGCGGTGGGATTATACTTCTGCTCTATGTGTATTCCTGTTCAAATTAACAAAAATGGAGGAAAAGTAGGAATAGGAGGCGGAGGGGGAGGGATGTTTTCTTTTAGATATATGTTAGTTTTCGTGGTTGTTGATCCGTCTCTTTTAAGCATCCGTGTCCATCTTTTGAGTGAGTTCGCGACCTAGTTTGCTTCAGAATATGCACAAATGGACTTCTTTAACTTGCATTTTTAAGAGAAATGCCTGTCATAATTAAGGATCTGTTTCCTTATAATCTTAAACCTGCATAGGAAGTAAGAACATTTCTCTTTGTTTAATGAATGTTACCAATTACCAAGTTTTTCTGTCTTGTCTGGTTTATCACTAGTAGATGGACTTGAATACTTTCTGCAATTCAACTTGTTTCAAAAACATTTGAAATGAGATTGTGATTGAGTTAAGATTCTTGTCCTTTCTCAATTATCTTATGACTGGAGTTGATGTAGGCAAGAGAGAGCCTGAAGAATCCGCAGAGAAAATTGTAAATGCCAAGAAGCAGAAGACATGTGAAGTAGTAAAACAAGTCATTCAGAAGGAGAAAATTCAAGTGAAAACCCAGAAAAAGAAAAAAGAGGTGTCTAGTAGTTCTGATGACTCTGAAGAGGAACTGGAGGTAATTTCCTTATACTTGCTGTTGTTTGTCATTTATTATGGTTCTTCCTTACATGTCCACAGTATCACATGCTGACATTATAACTTTGTTTAGATTTCTATGAATGATGAATTTTTGTTGTGTATATGCCTGTATCCATTTACTGATTAACAGTTAACGCAATGATTAGGTAAAAGTTGTCCCAAAGAAAGGAGCAAAGAAGGCAAAACCACCTGTTAAAGAAAGCAGTAGTGAGGAGTCATCCTCAGATGATGTGAGTAGTTGGCATTTACATTTTCTTTACCCAGATTCTAATCTTATTACTAATGTGGTTTAAGTGTATGCAGGAGCCCCCTGCCAAAGCTTCTGTTCCTTTGAAGAAAAAGCAAGTGGCAGCTAAAAATGGTTCAGTTGCCACTCCTACTAAGAAAAGCAAGGTTGATAGCAGTAGTTCAGATTCTTCAGATGATGAATCTGATGAAGAGGAGGTGATTATTTCCATAAGACAATTGTGTGTTCTTTGTAATGCTTATTGGCTTTTCTCATGAAGTTGAAATTGAAAGAGTTATGAGCTGCATTCTGACTTTTTTTGTTGTTGTAGGATCCTAAGAACAAAAAATTTCCAGTAGCTAAGAATGGCCAACTAAAGAAGAAAGTGGAGTCAAGTGACGACTCAGACAGTTCTTCAGATGAGGAAGCTGTGAGTTTTATCTTTGCTGTATATTTTTTTTATTACTATATAAGATTAATAAGCAAGCGTTTTCTAATTTTGAGATTTTGAGCTAATTCTTTGAGGTTATGTGCAGCAAAAAGCTACCAAAGTAACATCTAAACAGAGTAACTCTGTGGTTTCTGCTGCTAAAAGTGGTAACAAGTCAAGTGATAGTTCAGAATATGAAAGCTCAGATACAGATTCGGAAGATGTGAGTACAGGAATGGCATTTATGATATTAATTCTTGTAACTCAGCCTTGTATTTATGCTAAGATATAGCTGAAAAGGATGGATATATCTTTAGACGATGCTTACCTGCCTTAATCATATTTCAAATAAGTGGAAAATGATTTGCCATTTTTCTACAAGCTTTTCCTTTTGGTCTTGAAGTTGATACTTTTCCAATGTATTATGCTGAATCTTCAACGGATCTTTGTGTAGGAAACTCCTGCAAAGGCATCTGCGCCCAAGGTTGTTCCTGGTCAGGCAACAGAGAAAAAGGTTGAGTCAAGTGATAGCACTGAAGATAGTGATTCTGAGGAATCATCGAGCGAAGATGAGGTTTTTTATTCTTTCTCTAATCTCATCAAGGTTTAAATTACAGATTGCATAGCAGATGTGGGTTATTGGGGTCATTGTTGGCAATGTGGGCACAATTAGAGCCTCTGCCGCAATTTGTGGTCCATAACAACCACAATTTGTGGTGTTGGAGCGGACTGCAATGCCAACTCCCAATTCTAGTTTCCTGGCCAAACTCTTGTTTGTAATTTGTTTATCCGTCAATTAGTTCAAATTAGTTCATTGTAGCCTTTCCCATGAATGATCACATTACCTGTTTCCTATATTTATTTTTTGAAGGGTGTCTCTGCAAAAGTTGTTAAGAAGGTTCCTGCTGTGGCTCCAAAAAATAAAGCTGTTTCAAGTAATAGCTCTGATGAATCCTCTGAGGAAGAAAAGGTGCAACGTCATTTATTACTGAAATTTAGTCAAGGAATTTGAGTTTTTGACTCATATCCAAGCTTGGTGATAATGTTCCATAGTTGATTTGCTAGGTCTACGAGGTTGCTGAATTCAAATTGTTTTAATCCTTTTGTCTAGGTTGTACCTTCCAAGGCTCCTGTTGGTAAGACAGTTGAAACTAATGCCAAAAATAAAACTGAACTAAGCGACAGCTCTGATGAAACTGATTCTGATGAATCCTCAGATGAAGATGAGGTGACTGTCTTTATCTGTTCATTCAATTATTTGTTTCATTTTTATTTAAACTGGAAAATTATTAAATTACTTATTGAATGCAGACCTTTTCGGTTTGCATAGGAGACTGTATTTTAATCACAGTTCTTGTTTCAGGCTGCAACCAAAGTTGCTGCAGTTGCTGCTGCTAAAGTTCAATCAATGAAGAAGAGCAACAAGGATGATAGTACAGAAAGTGACTCAGATGAGTTTGATAGTACAGAAAGTGACTCAGATGAGTCCAATGATGATGATGATGTGAGACTGTTGCTCTAGTTTATCTAGCTGTAGTACTAAGTTTTTTGATTCACATAGTGGATGTGTACTGAGTTTTGTTAATAACGTTTAGGGTCTTTTATAGCCATTGTACTTTGTATGTTGGACTCACGATGTGCTATCTTTTAATTATTAACTTCTTGTCGCTTTTCTTTTAATGTTGCAGACTGTTACAGCTACTGGTTTGAAAAGAGCATCATCTGCTCAAACAAAGGACTCAAATAAGGTTAAACATTTTTCCCTCTGTTTTACTTTTTCATTTGTATGTGCTTTGGTTTTTGTTGACCTGTACATTTCATTTATGATGTTATCTGCTGGAAGTAATCTATATGTATTTTGGGCATTGAACAATAATGATTAGGTTCAAGCCTGAAAACCAGTATTTCGTTCCTTTTTTTGGCTCTTTTGCTTTGTTTTACTTGTAGTTGGCAATTGCTTGAGGATGAAAATGATGAAACATAGTTGTCTGCTTTTGGCTCATGTGGGTTTCAATTCCTTTGTCTGTTACAGAAAATGAAGGATAGTGATGAAGATGATAGTGAGGAGGAGAGTTCTGAAGATGAGCAACCTAAAAATAAGAAGGTAAAAATTTGTTAGTTTTTTTTCTTATAATGTTATTTTAATTACATGTATGACCTGCAATTCACATAAATTTTCCTCAGGTGAAGGTAACTGACAAAAAGGAAAGTAGTAGTGAGGAGAGCTCTGATGATACTTCCAGTGAGGAGGAAGATAGCGAGGATGAAAAATCTGCTAAGACTCCAAAGAAAAAAGTAATAATCAATTGTTTTACTTATTGATTGGTTTTTGAAATATTTTTGCATTGAACTATCTTTTTCTGGATCACAAGTTATATTAATATTATGCAGTGTAATTTTGTAAGACGTATTTACTTAAATTAAAAAGTTGATATTGTCATCGGGGAATTGGCAATGACATTATCAATCAACAAGGTTCCCAGATGGTTGATTGATCCTTGTATAATCTTGAGTGGGTGTTGAGCTTTTGTTTAACTATTCTGTTGTTTTTTTTTCTGATATTTATATGAGTCTTGTGGATTCAATATGGGATCCTATGGAACTAATCTTGGCACATTTAAGCATCTGGTCTTTTTTGTGCTGCTCATTAATTAACAGAAGTTACTTTTTGAAGCAGGATGCTGATGTGGAAATGGTTGATACTGAAACACCAAGAACCACTACCAATTATAGTGATTTGATGAGAAAACCTGTAAGGCTATATTTTTTCCCCTCCTAGTTTTTAATTTATTCTGAAGTACTTTTTCTAAAGCTCTTTTGTTATATCTTTGGCAGTCCAAAACCCCTGTTTCTTCTGAGGATGGGCCAAAGACTCTATTCGTTAGCAACTTACCATATCAAGTTGAACGAGCTGATGTGTATGTTTCTTGAGCCACCTGTGAATACAAACATTTGTAAGGAAATCTCACGTTTTTATGCTATCAGGGAAAGTTTCTTCCAAGATGTTGGGGAAGTTGTTGATGTTCGTCTTGCACTGGATGCTGAGCAGAGATTCAGAGGTTTTGGACATGTTGAGTTTGCCACAAGTGCAGCAGCACAGAAAGTGAGGGTTTCTTTTCTTTCTTGCTCTTTCTGGTATATGTTAGTGCATGTTAGTATTTTATGCGTGGGTTTGAAAGTGTCCCATTGTTTCACTTTTATACCTCATATCTATGTAGACTTCCTCTATAAGTATACTAGATTTTTGCAAATATTGCAAATATGATCACTTATATTATGAATTTGCTAGTGTTACATTTGTTTTGGTGTAGTGTGCAAATATGCATCTGAGACTTATGTTCATTAATAAATTGATTGTTTATTTTTGTGTTTCCCAGGCTCTTGAATTGAATGGTCAAAGATTGATTGGCCGGGAACTGAAATTAGATATGGCTCGTGAACGGGGTGATAGAGGTTCATATACTCCATATAGCGGGTATTGCTTTTTACAAGCCCTTGTGGGATATCCTAGTGTATTTTTAAGTTGTTCCTGATAGATTCTTTGTTTGCAGGAAAGACAACTCTTTTAGGAAAGGTGACAGGAGTCAGTCTAAAGAAATTTATGTTAGGGGCTTTGATAGATCTCTTGGGGAGGATGAGGTGATTGTTTATTTCATATTGTTTTACTTTTTCCTTGATTTTCAAGTTTAGAAGCTTTACTCAATAAATTTTGAAACACTTGTTGCAGATTAGGAGCTCCCTCCAGGAGCATTTTGGAAGCTGCGGAGATATCACGAGAATATCTATCCCAACGGATTACGAGTCTGGTGGCATTAAAGGGTTAGTGTATATGTTTTCTTGTTTGCGTTTCTTTAACAAAAAAGAAAATGGAAATGCGTTCCATTCTGTTTTTTTTATCATGGACATATGATTTATAACTATGGTTGAAGATGATTTAACACTTCCAAGTTAACATGTAGATAAAGATTTTGGTGAATATAGTGCATGCTGGGATAGCTTTGATAAGACTTTATTCTTACTTTTTAGTTTTTAGTACATTGCATACTTGCATTACATGTTGCACCATGTGTCATATCTTGGCACAAGACATTAAATACACCAGGTGTATGAATTTAGTGATGAGAATGCACCTTAGTGAAGAAAAGAGAAGGTTTCCTTCACTCACTCGTAATTATCCTGTTGTGTGGAATTAAATTTTATGATCTGCTTTCTTGATACTGATTTATCATGTTTTACAGCATGGCTTATATTGAATTCAATGATGGTGATGGTTTAAACAAAGCTTTAGAGCTTGCTGGTAGTCAACTTGGAGATCGGTATCTAACTGTGGAAGAGGCAAGACCAAGGAATGATAACCGTGACGGTTGGAGCAGTGGTCGAGGTGGAGGCCGAGATAGCGGTGGAAGGAGAGGCGGTAGAGATAGCGGTGGCAGATTTGGTGGTAGAGATGGCGGCGGCAGATTTGGCGGTAGAGATGGCGGTGGCGGATTTGGCGGTAGAGGTCGTGGAGGTAGAGGTGGTGGTGGAAGAGGACGTGGAGCACCTAATAAACCTAGTTTCACTGCAGCTGCGACAGGTAACTATACATTTTTCTATGTTAATCACCAGCTGCTAGGGCAAATTTATTTCCACTTCTAGTTTTGGCACATTTAATGGAGAAAGATGTGGGGTAGATCCTTGATTATGTTTGTATCAGGTGGTTTTGATATAAAAATGCATTTTATATTTCTAAACAATAGCTGAATCAGGTTATGAGTAGCATCTTCAGTTGGTGTTCTGATGAAGATTGTGCCAGTGAACTCTGTTATTAAATGTTTTGTTGGCTTGCTTTGATTTCGGTATTCATTCATTCATTCATATTTGGCCCAATGCAATGCAGGTAAGAAGACAACTTTTAAAGATGATGATGAGTGAAAGCAAGAAGAAATAGTGGAGTAATATTATTGTTTCTGGTAATATGTATCACTTTATAAGGATTCGTTTGTATCACCAGATTATTTTTGTGTTGGGGAATTTCTTTAATATGAAGCAACTAATGATCAGTTACTATCAATTACTTTACATATTAAATAGTGTTACACCTCGAGTCTTCCCTTCATTGGCTTGGCTTGGCTTGATAGGATGTGATTGATCACCCTTTAATGACAGGGATTAGTTATAATACAAGTATGTGTTAGCTAAACAGAAAAAAGGCAAAAAGTGCAGATTTGATAAACTTCAATGGACCAAAAAGAGGTTTTAAGGCTTTATTCATATGTGATATTAATTTAATTTTTTTTGAATAATTAGAGTTTGTTATAAAGTTAAATTATATTTTATTAAAATTGAGCAAAATTAAAAAGTTTAAACTATTAAAAATTATGATTTGTTAAAACAAATTTGAATGGGTTTATTCCAGTTGAGTTAAGCTAAATTAGATTTTATTAAAAACTAGGCAAAATTAAGAAATAAGTTTAAGTTTAATACATGAGTTTTATTGTGTTGCGTGACATACTTAGCAAAAATATTTAATTATTAATTTAAAATTTAATTTAAATATTGAATATTTTGCAAACGTTAAATAATCAAAGTAATGATAATAATGATAATAATAATAATTTTTATAATAATAATAATAAAAAATTATTTTTGCATAATAATAATAATAAGGGAATTATAAATTTAGTATCCTATTATAAAATGTATTGTTTAATTAAAAATAGTAGTTCCGTATCGGTATTTTATACATATCCTGTAGGTATCTAGATGGGATGAATGTTTCTCGGAACCTTTTTATCTTTGTATATAATGGGCCGACTTTTCTGCGCCTGCAACTGCAACTCGCAGATTCTTTTGTAATTGATTTTAATGTTAAAATTCCAAAGCCAAATTCTTTGATTTGATGGTATAATTTGTAATCTATCTCACACTCGTCGACCATGGCTTCGCCGTCGCCGGAGTCTATCTTCCTCGAAGACTTCGGTCAAAAAGTTGACCTAACACGGCGGATCAGGGAAGTTCTCCTGAATTATCCCGAAGGCACGACGGTCCTCAAGGAACTCATCCAAAACGCCGACGACGCAGGCGCCACCGTTGTCAGGCTCTGCCTAGACCGTCGCCTCCACGATTCTAACTCTCTCTTGTCTCCTTCACTAGCTCAGTGGCAAGGGTCCTCTCTCTTGGCTTTCAATGACGCCGTCTTTACGGAGGAGGATTTCGTTAGCATTTCTCGAATCGGCGGCAGTGCCAAACACGGCCAGGCGTGGAAGACCGGCAGGTTCGGCATCGGTTTCAATTCGGTTTACCATTTAACCGATTTGCCTTCGTTCGTGAGCGGTAACTACGTAGTACTCTTTGATCCTCAAGGCAGCCATCTTCCTAATGTCTCGTCGTCGAATCCTGGCAAGAGAATCGATTACGTTTCCACGTCAGCAATCTCGTTCTACGAGGACCAGTTCTCTCCTTACGTCGCGTTTGGTTGTGATATGAGGACTCCGTTCGCCGGAACTCTGTTCCGTTTTCCTCTGAGAAACGCAACTCAGGCAGCTACGAGCAAGCTTTCAAGACAGGCCTACTCAGACGACGACATTTTGGTAATGCTTGGTCAGTTGTACCAAGAAGGAGTTCTATCTCTACTGTTTCTCAAAAGCGTGGTCTCTATAGAAATGTATGTGTGGGATGCGGGTGGGCTCAAGCCGAGGAAGCTTTACTCTTGCGGTGTTAATTCCTTGAATGAAGATGTTGTTTGGCACAGACAGGCGCTTTTGAGAATGTCGGGAAGAACGCTGAACTTGGATACTCGGGAGAGTGAGACTGATGCTTACTTGGTGGAGTTTGTGAGAGAATCATCGGTTGTTGAGAGTAACATTGAGAGGAAAATTGATAGATTTTATATAGTGCAAAGTATGGCTCCATCAAGCAGTAGAATTGCTTCTTTTGCTGCAACTGCTTGTAAAGAGTATGATATTCACCTACTGCCTTGGGCATCTGTAGCAGCTTGTCTTTCCGATGTAAGTTGATTGCTTGCTTACTATTATTTTTCATACACTTGAACGTTTGTTGTCTTTACTGAATTCATATTTGTATAATAAGTAATGAAATTGATCTCGTAACTGTTTTCTTGTTTGGTGTGTCACTTGTTGATGTTGATATCAAATTAACAACTATACTATCGTATAGTTTTTAAACTGCCCCATACTGCAACAAAATTTCAATAAAATCGAAATTTGGTTAGCTGCAAACCACTACACTTCTTTATCATTTGGTTAGCTGCAAACCACCATACTTCTTTACCACAATAAAGTATTGTTGCATTTCACTTTGCTTTTTCATACCTGAAAGGTTTGATTTTCTTGGTTTTATGATACTGGATCACTGCTTTGTTAAGTCCAATGTTGGTAAGCCTTCATGACATTGTGTGGTTTTGGTATGCATTTCCCCCAAATTTCTTATGGTTCTTGATTTTGGGTTTTTGTTTTAAATATTGGCTGAGTAAAGGATCCAGTTGAAATTAGGTGGTCTCACTTCATCTTCTACAATAAATAAACAAGTTTGGAAGGACTAGCATGATGACATTAGGAGGATCTCACGTTGTGTGGAATAATGACTGGGAGCATTAATATTTTAGGCAGTAGATGATACAGTGTCATTATATACTGATGCCAGTTTCTTCATAGGAAAGTCAGTAAATATCTGGATCTGAAATTTGTGAAAGCAATCATTCAATCTGACTCAAATTTATGAATTGTGTTGCTTTTACTATTGGTCATTTGCCCAAACAGGCCAAGTCCAATTATGGAGTCCTGATTATAGGGTTAAACCACAAAAAGAAATTTATTACCTATTACTGTTCTGCACAACCAAAAGCTAGCAAAATACTCCTGTGTTATTGTATAGAGAATGTTGCCCTTCTCTTGTGCGAAAATAACATAAGATGAAAACTTTCCAACTTTCTGTTTCTTAAGTTAGTTTTGCACTTTACAGTTTTGCATTTTAATTGACCGCATCATATTTTACTTTCTCAATTTCTTAGTTTGTAATTCTGCATCATATGTTCTTGCGAAGGTTTTTCTTTGTAAGAGAACGATTTGTTGTTGCCACATTTTTTTTAATCAATATGATTTGTTGTGGTCACATTTTTTTTAATCAAATTATCTTTTAACTCATTTCAACATTATATTGTGTTAGACTCAACTTTTAACAGTTAACTAAAATCTTACTGATTTGCGACACTGACTTTTTATAATTGAATCAGTTCTCAGGAAATTTATCTTTCCAAATTCAAATTGGTTTTTACATTCTAATAGACATCCATGTTGTTTGATGTGCCTATATCCAGGTTGAGATGAAGGCTTATACTTTGTTTATCTGTTTGTTTAGTTTCTTCCTTGTCTGCTTTAGATAAATAAATCCGGTGTCTGTTCCAACGTATTGTCAGCAGAATGATGATCTGAAGCTTGGGCAAGCATTTTGCTTTCTTCCTTTACCTGTAAGAACTGGATTGAATGTGCAAATTAATGGATACTTTGAGGTTTCATCCAATCGTCGAGGTATTTGGTATGGAGCTGACATGGACAGGAGTGGTAAAATTCGTTCTATCTGGAATAGGCTTCTTTTGGAAGATGTTGTTGCTTCCAACTTCAGATATTTGCTTCTTGGTTTGCAAGGGTTGGTAGGAGCAACAGATTCTTATTACACTTTATTCCCAAGTGGATCTTTTGAAGATCCATGGAGCATTTTAGTGGAGAATATATACAAAAATGTTTGTGATGCACCTGTATTGCATTCAGAGCTTGAGGGAGGTAAATGGGTGGCACCAGTCCAGGCCTTCCTTCATGATGAGGAGTTCAACAGAAGCAAGGAACTTAGTGAGGCCTTACTGCAGCTAGGGATGCCTATTGTTCACTTGCCCAATAGCTTGCTTACTATGTTTTTGAAATATGCTTCAGGTTTTCAGAAGAGAGTGGTAACTCCTGATACAGTACGTCACTTTCTTAGGGACTGCAAATCTGTTATGACATTGAGTAAATCTTACAAGCTGGTGTTATTGGAATACTGTCTAGAAGACTTGATTGATTCTGATGTTGGTGCATATTTAAACAACCTGCCTTTGCTTCCTCTTGCAAACGGTGATTTTGGTTCATTATCTGAAGCCTCAAAGGGGGTTTCTTATTTCATTTGCAATGACTTAGAGTACATGCTGCTTGATCAAATATCTAATAGGATAGTTGATCGTGATATCCCCATTAATATACTAGAGAGACTTTCTGCTGTCGCAGAATCATCAAGAGCAAATATTATGGTGTTTAGTATTGAGTACTTCATTAAGTTATTTCATAGATTTGTTCCCACTGACTGGAGACATAAAACCAAGGTTTCGTATAACCCAGATTCTTGTCATAATCATCCAACTTTCTCATGGTTTGTTCTATTTTGGCAATATCTTCGATGCCATTGTGAAAAACTATCTGCATTTGGTGATTGGCCTATTTTACCTTCTACATCGGGCCATCTGTACAGACCTTCTAGACAGTCCAAACTGATCGATGCCCATAAACTTCCTGTTTCCATCCAAGAGACGCTCTCTAAGATTGGATGCAAAATGCTCGATCCCACGTACGAAGTTGACCATTCAGATTTGTCCCTTTATGTCTCTGATGCTAATTACACAGGTGTTCTGGAGTCAATTTTGGATGTCTTGGCATCCAATGGTGGTAAAATGCAACCATTGTTTGAGAATTTGAAAGTTGAAGAGAAGGACGAACTTCGAATATTTCTTCTTGATCCAAGATGGTACATGGGGGATTGTGTTGATGGTTCTAAGATAGGAATTTGCAAACTGCTACCCATTTTTAAGGTTTATAGTGGGGGATCTGTTCAAGGAATTAATTTTTCTGATCTGGAGAATCCTGAGAAGTATTTACCACCTTTAGATGTTCCTGAAAATCTTCTGGGTTGTCGATTTGTCTTGAGCTCTTCAAATGAAGAACATTTATTGTTGAGATTTTATGGAATTGAGAGAATGGGGAGGGGACGCTTCTACAAGGAGCATGTGTTCAATAATATTAGCGAGATGCAACCTGAAGTTCGTAATGGCATTATGCTTTCTGTTTTGCAGAATTTGCCGCAATTATCTATCGAAGATACATCTTTCAGGAGCTGTTTAAGAAACTTGGAATTTGTGCCAACCTTAAGTGGTGATGTAAAGTGTCCTGAAGTACTATATGATCCTCGCAATGAAGAATTATGTGCTTTATTAGATGACTCTGAGAGCTTCCCGTTTGGTGCTTTCCAAAAACCAGACATTTTGGACATATTGCTTGGGTTAGGCCTTAAAACATCTGTTTCTCCAGAGACAATCATAGAAAGTGCTCGGCAAATAGAAAGATTAATGCGTGATGATCAATACAAAGCCCATTCTAGAGGTCAAGTGCTTCTTTCCTACTTAGAGGTAAATGCAATGAAGTGGTCACGAGACCAGTTAAATGGCAATCAAGGAACTGTGAACAGAAATTTTTCACGTGCTACAACTGCTTTTAGGCCTCATAACTTGAAATCTGATGTTGAAAAATTTTGGAATGATATGCGGATGATATGCTGGTGCCCGGTACTGGTTTCTGCCCCATTTCAAACTATTCCATGGCCCACTGTGTCTTCCACAGTTGCTCCACCTAAGCTTGTAAGACTACAAACAGATTTGTGGCTTGTTTCTGCTAGCATGCGAATACTTGATGGGGACTGTGTTTCTACTGCATTATCATATAATCTTGGATGGTTATCTCCTCCTGGAGGAAGTGTCATTGCGGCTCAATTACTTGAACTTGGTAAAAACAATGAGATTGTCTATGATCAGATATTGCGACAGGAATTAACCTTGGCAATGCCAAGAATATACTCAATTATGGCAAGTATTGTTGGTTCAGACGAGATGGACATTGTAAAGGCCGTTCTTGAGGGGTCTCGTTGGATTTGGGTTGGAGATGGATTTGCTACAGTGGATGAGGTTGTTCTTAATGGTCCTTTGCATTTGGCTCCATATGTACGGGTTATACCCATAGATCTGGCTGTTTTTAAAGACTTATTCTTGGAGCTTGGTGTTCGAGAATATTTTAAACCGATTGATTATGTTGATATATTGGGTCGAATGGCATTTAGAAAAGGTTCATCTCCTCTGGATGCTCAGGAAATTAGGGCAGCCATACTCATTGTTCAGCATTTGGCTGAAGCTCCGCTTCAAGAACGACAGGTCGAGGTCTATCTACCAGATGTTTCAGGAACACTTTTCCTTTCTAGTGATTTAGTTTATAATGATGCTCCATGGTTACTTGGCTCAGATGACCCTGATGGCTTATTTGCTAGTGCGTCTACTAGTGTGGCCTTGAATGCAAAGAAAGCAGTTCAGAAGTTTGTCCATGGGAATATTTCTAACGAAGTTGCTGAAAAGCTTGGTGTCTGCTCACTTCGTAGAATGTTGCTTGCAGAGAGTGCTGATTCCATGAATTTGAGTCTTTCTGGTGCTGCTGAAGCATTTGGGCAGCATGAAGCTTTGACCACTAGACTTAAACATATACTTGAGATGTATGCAGATGGACCAGGAATTCTTTTTGAGCTTGTTCAAAATGCAGAGGATGCTGGAGCTACAGAGGTGACTTTTCTTTTAGATAATACTCAATATGGGACTTCTTCTGTTCTCTCACCTGAAATGGCAGATTGGCAAGGGGCTGCTTTATATTGTTTCAATGACTCTGTCTTCAGTCCACAGGATCTTTATGCAATCTCACGTATTGGTCAAGAAAGCAAGCTAGAAAAACCTTTTGCAATCGGAAGATTCGGGCTTGGATTTAATTGTGTATATCATTTTACTGACCTTCCTATGTTCGTATCTGGGGAAAATATTGTTATGTTTGATCCTCATGCATGTAATTTGCCTGGCATCTCCCCTTCTCACCCTGGCTTACGGATAAAGTATGTGGGTAGGAAAATTTTGGAACAATTTCCTGATCAGTTTTCCCCATTCTTACACTTTGGCTGTGACATGCAACACCCATTTGAGGGTACGCTTTTTCGTTTTCCCCTCAGAAGTGCTGCTGTTGCTCAGCGTAGTCAGATTAAGAAACAAGGATATGCATGCGAAGATGTTTTGTCTTTGTTTACATCCTTTTCTGGGGTGGTCTGTGACACTTTGCTTTTCCTCCGGAATGTGAAACGCATTTCCATTTTTGTGAAGGAAGGAAACAATAGTAACATGCAGCTTCTACATCGTGTTCAACGAAATTCCATTATCGAGCCAGAAATGGAATCTAGCTCACTGAATGACATGTTTAACATTTTCAATGGAAGTCGATTTAGTGGACTGGATAAAGATCAATTGCTGAAACAATTGAGCAAATCCGTAGGTAGAGATTTGCCCCATAAATGTCAGAAGATTGTTGTGACTGAGCAAAGTTTGTCCACCCATATCTCACACTTTTGGATCACAGTTGAATGTTTAGGTGGTGGACAAGCCAACTACAACCGTGATGTTGCTGACAACAAGTTGCATAAATCGATTCCATGGGCATGTGTTGCTGCATATATTAACTCTGCTAAGGGTAATGGGAATTTGAGTGATAACTTGAACTTGGATGGCTCTTTTACCACTTACACGAGCCAAGATTCCACAGTTTCCATTCATAGCATGGAGAGTTTTGAGGGTCGTGCGTTCTGTTTTTTACCACTTCCAATCAATACCGGCCTCCCAGCACACATCAATGCATATTTTGAACTTTCTTCTAACCGAAGAGACATCTGGTTTGGGAACGACATGGCTGGTGCTGGTAAGTTACGATCTGACTGGAATGTTTTCATCCTTGAGGAAATAGTTGCCCCTGCTTATGGATGGTTGCTTGAGAAGATTGCATTGGAGATTGGCCCGTCTGATTTGTTTTTCTCATATTGGCCAACAGCCACTGGATTAGAACCATGGGCATCAGTAGTACGGAAGCTATATAGGTGTATTGCTGAGTTTGGTCTTCGAGTCTTGTACACAAAAGCTAGAGGGGGCCAATGGATTACTGCCAAGCAAGCACTTTTTCCAGATTTTGCCTTCCATAAGGCTCATGAGCTTGTAGAAGCATTATCAGACGCTGGTCTACCTGCTCTCTGTATTTCAAAGCCACTTGTTGAGCAATTTATGGAGGCTAGCCCCATGCTGAATTTTGTCTCGCCTCAATTGTTGCGGAGAATATTGATTCGACGAAAACGTGGATTTAAGGATAGAAAAGCTATAATTGTTGCCCTTGAATATTGCCTACTTGATTTGGAAGCCCCTACTCAGCTTGATGGTCTATATGGCTTATCATTGATACCCCTTGCAGATGGTTCGTTTGCGTCAATTGAAAGGCATGGGACAGGTGAAAGAATTTATGTTGCTAGGGCGGAAGAATATGACCTTCTCAAAGATTCAGTTCCGCATCAACTTGTGGACCAGGGAATTCCCGAAGTTGTTCATGGAAAGCTATGTGATATAGCTAAGAGTGGGAAGTCAAATATTTGTTTTATCTCTTGCACTTTGCTTGAGAAGCTTTTGGTGAAATTGCTCCCAGCAGAGTGGCAATTTTCCAAAAAGGTCACTTGGTTTCCTGGTAGTCATGGCCAACCAAGCTTAGACTGGATAAGATTGCTTTGGAGCTATCTAAACATGTATTGTGATGATCTCTCAGTATTTTCGAAGTGGCCGATATTACCAGTTGGAGAGCATTATCTCTTCCAGTTGGTTCCAAATTCATTTGTAATTAAGGAGGGTGGCTGGAGTGAGAATATGTCTTCTTTGTTGCTTAAAATAGGATGTGTGTTCCTGAGAAAGGACTTCCCGATAGAACATCCACAGCTAGAAAAATTTGTGCAATCTCCAACAGCAGCAGGTATATTAAATGCATGCATAGCAATTGCTGGTAAGTTAGACAGCATTGAGGGGGTTTTTACTGGTGCCTCTGAAGGGGAGCTGCATGAACTGCGGAATTTTGTTCTTCAGACCAAGTGGTTCATTGAAGAAAAGATAGATGCTGAACATATCGACATCATAAAGCACCTTCCTGTGTTTGAGTCTTATGGAAGCAGAAAATTGGTTAGTTTGAGAAGCCCTACTAAATGGTTAAAGCCAAATGGCATTAGGGAGGATCTCTTGGGTAATGACTTTGTTCGCATTGAATCAGAAAGAGAGGGAGTTATTTTGAGAAGGTACTTAGAAATCAAAGAGCCATCGAAGGTGGAATTTTACAAAGTTTATGTGCTCAACCGTATGTCTGAATTTGTTTCAAATCAGGGAGCTCTCTCAGCCATCTTACATGATGTAAAACACTTGATTGAGGATGATATTTCCATCAAATCTGTACTTTCCACCACTCCTTTTGTTTTGGCAGAGGATGGATCCTGGCAACAACCTTCTAGGTACTCTTCCTATATTTTCTAAAAATATTTATTTTTATTTCCAGTTGAGTGTAGCTATTAGTGGAAGTTTTCATATGTTCCTGTTGGGTTTCTATATGCTCAATTTCTCCTTTCATGCATGCTGTAGTTGTTTCTGCCTTTTATCAGTGTTTGAGTAAGCCTTGTAGCAGTATAGGAGATATGAGTTGTTACTACCATAAGTATAACATTTATGTATATCTCCTTTTTCTTTTTTCTGTAAAACAGGATTTGGGCTAATTCTAATATCAGTAAGGATGGTCACAATAATCAGATCAATGATAAACTCTTAGCAACTTTCCCTTATATATACAAATGCATTGTAGATATAGACTACTTTCTCACCAGCAGTGGTGCTAGAGTGCCATCTTGAGTGCTGTTTCCATTTGGTGTTACTTAGCTGTGGCTCCTTCGCCATGTAATGATCATGTTGTTATCTTTGCCATAGTCTGGAGCCTCCATCTTTTTATGCCTGTCCACTTTATTGCATTCTTAAATGTAATTCAATTCAAAGTTAAACTCTAGAGGAGGTATTCCAACCTATTCCCCATGATGTTGAATTGAAGTTCTAATTATTTATTTTCATTTTGTTTTCAAAATCCACATAAAATACTCCTTTGGAAGTTCGCATAGAAAATGTTTCTAATGTGTGACCTCTTTACACTATGAGTGACTAAGGCTACTATTATGGTGCAACCTTGCGGCCATATAGATAGAAAAGACCAGTACAACAAAACCTTTATAGCATTGATACCATAAAAGATCTATTAATTGAAGAGGTATTAATCAATAAACTTATATTTTATTAACTTATACTGTATATAAAATTCAACAAACATGCATTTAATCAATTGATTTATTGTTTTTTTACTAATCTAATCAATTGGACATGAACTTAATGTAATGTATACTATTTATTATATTAGCCAAAAAATTTCATCATAATTGCACTAATTTAATTAATGTATTTAATGAATTAGGTTAAAATTAATCTTTGCATAATTAAACACAAAGTTTCTGACAATACTTCATAATTTTTATTGTAATTCAAGAATTTAACTTCAAAACTCCCAGATTGAATAAAAAAATTAGAGATAATATCTAACGAAATTTAATTTAAAAAAAAACTTAAATTAGATTCATGTTTTAGAAAATATCAGTCAATTATCCATGCATTTATTAATTTTAGTACAATTATCCATGTATTTATTAATTTTAGTAAACTATTAACATATGATGTGAATGACGCAACACAGTTATATAGGGGTTTTGTTAGAAAAATATTATCAGCAACACAGTTATATGAGGGTTTTGTTAGAAAAATATTATCTAATCAATTTATCCTATTAACCCGAGTAAGGATTGTAAAAAACGTATTGTATGACAAAGGTTATTAATTTATTGACTGTTAATTTATAGAGATTTTATTGGATTTCATTTGACTTTCAATTTTTTGTTGCCATTGTAATTAAAATGATGTATTTTACTTGTGAGTTTACTTCTAAATAATTCTTTTTCTTTTATAGTTTATTTGGCCCCTAAGTACTTATTTATCACTTTCCCAAAACCATCTTGTGGGATATACTGTAAAGCAATTTGTATTCTTAGAACAATTTTTGATTCATTCCTGGGTTAAATTTACCAACTTAAACTATTGGATTGCTTGGTTTGTTGATATCATTAAAGAACTTTTATGAGTTATGACTCGGAGGTCTTGAATTCAAGCTACACTGCCCTTGTTTATTGAGACTTGTCACATTCCATGAGAGGAGTGTATTAGAATAATTTGGGTCGAATGATTTCTTGACACGTCATTTCTTTTTTATGTCCAAGTAAAATTCATAGGGCTATCTGTTTTGGATTTTGGTAGGGATGAGGGTATGGCTTCTGTGAACTGTATATAAATTAAAGTTATATTTTGTCAGTGATTTTGTATTAGAAATAGGATTTTTTACTTGATTATTTTACCATTCTTGATTAAATCACCATACACTGAATAAAATAGCTCTGATATTGTAAAAGAACCATGAAAAACCCTGTTTCTATTGAAGCTTCAAATTTGTGGCTTTTGGTAGGAAACACTGGTTTTGTTTCTGTTTTTATTTCATTGTGTTCTTCTCAAAGAGTTTAGGTGCTGTCTGGAAGCCTATAATATGTGTCTCAAAAATGTGAACTCAAACTTGAGGGTGTAATTTATCAATAAGGAAGCTATATGAGATAGAGCATGTATGACCATCAAATGTACCTACACTATCCACTTACAAAACCTTCTTGAAAACGTGATTTCCTTGTTATAATGTTTTTGGCAGGCTTTATGATCCTCGACATCCTGAGCTAAGGAAAGTACTCCACAGAGAAGCCTTTTTCCCTTCTGCTAAATTCTCAGATCCTGAATCTTTGGAAGTTCTCGTTAGACTTGGACTTAAAACAACTTTGGGTTTTGCTGGTTTTCTTGATTGTGCAAAATCGGTGTCAATGTTATATGATTCTGGAGATCCAGAAGCAGTGAATTATGGAAGGAAGTTATTTGCCTGTCTAGATGGTCTTGCACGCAAACTTGTGATTGAGAACGATGAGAAGGGAGAAGGCAACTGCATTGAGATACAAAACGGACTGTTTTATGACCATAGTGCTGCTGCAAATGGTGGTCCTGAATCTTCTGAGCTAGATAACAATCTCTGTAAAGATTTGGACATTGGCAAATTGTTGGACAACTTGATTGATGATAAACCAGAAGAAGAATTTTGGACTGAGGTCAAGGCCATAGCTTGGTGCCCAATTTTGCCTAATTCTCCTTTCGAAGGATTGCCATGGTTGAAATCTAGTAACCAAGTATCACCTCCGAACATTGTGAGGCCTAAATCACAGATGTGGTTGGTTTCGGGTTCAATGAATATACTAGATAGTGAATGTGACTCCTTGTATCTTCAGCATAAACTTGGTTGGATGGACCGTCCAAAGGTTGATGCTCTATCGATGCAATTGATTGAGTTATCCAAGTCCTATGGTCAGTTTAAGCTACAATCCTCAATCAACCCATGTTTTCATGCTGCATTACAGGAGGGAATTCCTTTACTTTATTCTAAACTGCAAGAATATATTGGTACTGATGATTTCATGCGTCTAAAATCAACTCTAGACGGTGTTTCCTGGGTTTGGATTGGTGACGATTTTGTATCCTCTAATGTGCTTGCATTTGATTCCCCTGCAAAATACACACCTTATCTGTATGTTGTCCCTTCTGAATTATCAGATTTCAGAGAATTGCTTTTGGAATTAGGTGTGAGGCTTAGCTTTGATACCTGGGATTACTTTCATGTTTTGCAGCGTCTGCAAAGTGATGTCAAAGGGGCTGCATTATCTCTAGATCAGTTAAGTTTTGTTCATTGTGTCGTTGAAGCTATTACAGACTGTTGCCTTGACAAACCATTGTTTGAGGCTTCTAGTACACCATTATTACTACCAGATTCTTCTGGTGTACTGATGTCTGCTGCTGACCTTGTTTATGATGATGCACCATGGATACAAAACAAAACTCTGGTTGGGAAACATTTCTTGCATCCAAGTATCAGCAATGATTTGGCAAATAAGTTGGGCTTGAAATCACTTCGCTGCCTCTCTTTGGTGGATGAAGATACAACTAAAGATCTTCCATGCATGGGCTTTGCTAAACTGTCAGAACTTCTGTCATCACATGGAAATGACTTTTTGTTGTTTGACCTTCTTGAGTTAGCAGATTGCTGCAAAGCTAAGAAGCTACATGTAATCTTTGACAAAAGGGATCATCCCTCCCAATCTTTACTGCAGCACAACCTGGGTAAGTTTATATAATTTTATTAACTTGTTACATTAATGGTCTTATGGACTGTTTTGCCGAATGCAAATCTTGACTTGATGTTGTTGCCATTTATTTCCCATTTTCAACATCCATTTCAGCATTATGGTCCTTTTGGTCTTGAGAATTAGAAGATCAATCTGTGACTGATATAGTTTCAAAGCTTGCACAAAATCTTTACCCATTTTGAGGATTTTTAGTTGTCTTTATGCTGTATAGTCCTTATATTTCAGAAATGTTGTTCAATCTTCTCCAATATATTGTCCTTTTCCTAATTTACTTCATTGTGTTCATCTATCCAGTCTGTCTGCTACCTAAAAATGACATTAATGATCAGCAGATTATTCTAAGTTGCATTTATAAATATTTGTAAGTTGGAGAATCAAGCTAAACTTTAGTTTTCTAAATATTCCATCTAGGTGAATTTCAAGGGCCAGCATTAGTTGCTATTCTGGAAGGTGTTACCTTAAGTAGGGAAGAATTGGGCAGCCTTCAGCTTCTCCCTCCGTGGCGGCTTCGGGGAGATACTCTCAATTATGGTTTGGGACTCCTCAGCTGCTTCTCTGTATCAGATCTCATGTCAATTGTTTCTGGTGGCTACTTTTACATGTTCGACCCTCATGGTCTTGCACTTAGTGTGCCTTCGAGTTGTGCACCTGCAGCAAAAGTCTTCTCTTTGATAGGTAATTTGGTCAGTCATCGAGTCCCGCTATTGCTTTCATTTCATGTGCAATATTGCACTTCTATCATTTTGTTATTTTGGGTGCTTTTGATAATGAAATAAAGTTTAATCTAAACAATCCAAAGTACAACATTCAAGTCTTGATAAGCTTTCTCTGTTTTTGCTTACTAGTAAAAGCTTCCTGGTACAAAGTGAGTGCCTTTTGAGTTGTTCGAGGACTTAAACTTACCAACTTGTTCAGTTATGTTTTGGATAAGATACCAATGCCTAATAAAACTTCTGCCCGATGACTCCAGTTTGCACCTTTTGGGTGTATTGGCTTAAGGCTAGTGATTATATGATGGTTTTTGATTGTCTGAGTGGTACTTTCTGTGGAACAGTCAAGGAGAGTATTGAATCCTGTAAGATCTATTGAAGTTCCTTATGTCAGATCTCTTAGAAAATGGCAGTTCAATGAATGTTATCTGGTGTAGGACAAATCATGAAGAATGGAGATAGGACAATAATAGAGGGATAAGGAGGAATTGGGAAAAAAAGCACAAGAGTAAGGTCGAGCAAGAAGAAAGCAATTGAGTAGAAGGAGAACAAAGGATCTTAGGAGATAATAAATAAGCACAATGTAACATTGAAGCTGTCTCTTCCTATTTTTGATAGGTTAAGGCTAATTCTAAACTAAGTAGAAATGGAGATCAACAATGGGTGGAACTCAACATCAAGTATGATGCTTGTAAGATTGTGTACATCTAACAGATGTTTGTTTGAATCACACTGGATAATACTACATCAACATCAGAGTATGGACTAGCATGATGATAACTTTGATCATTTTGTTAATGAAAGCTTAAGATGTTGGAATCTGTGTGATTCCGACCATTTTAGGATTAAGACATAAATTTTGGTGGTTTGAGTTCTTCATTTGCTTCTCCACTGGGTGCCAATTTCCTGGTTTACAAGCATACACGCTTGAACTAAAGGAGTTGTGGTTGAAGATGGTTGAGGCTTTACTGACTGCAGCAGACACTTTTTGTTGTCTGTTGCAAGTAAGGGGTGAAGAGAAGGTAAGATGGAGAGATCAAGATCAATTGGAGCCTCTTTGGTTCTGGATGTTAGAGGAAATCGTTTCTTGATGGATGTGAAGAAAGAGAAGTTTTCAGTTTTTCACTTTCCCCTGGAGAAAAGAAGTTGGGGTTGGAGGGAGAGTTTGGACAGGAATCAGTTTGGTTATTCATTTTTGTCAAGTTGTGATGTTGATCTACTTGGTACTCTTTTTTTTTCCCCCATGGAATATGGTGCGTTTGCATAGAATTGTAGGAGTTGCTGAAAAAGGGAAGATATCTCTGCTGGTTCTCATACAAAAGTTAGGCCTAAGAAGGTTTGGTCCCATTTCTAGTGATTTTTAGGTTACAAGGAGGATTCGAGTCCATTGCTTTGAGAATGTAGATAACATATGTAAGAAAGTTTATACACATTATATATAGCATTTCTCCTTGGGAAAGTCCTATATGATTCTAGATGTTTGAACATTTTTCATATTCCAAGCTTGCACAGGTTCAATGTGTATGACCCCTTTATGTTGCTTCTTTTGACTTCAGTGAACACTGTGTTTTTGCTGGACATATCTCTCTTTAGTTTGTTGCTATTTCATCATTCCTCATGCCTCTTGGATTTTCTACAGAAGCTTGAGCACTTTCCCGAATACTTTTATCTTTCCCTTATCTTTAATCAGTTCAAAAATTGCTGATTGATTGTGTTGAAAGTGTATTTGTATTCACTATATTTCTGTACATAGGAACAAGGAATGGCTAGGTTTATATACAAAACTT
>JANTPM010000183.1:0-18561 GCA_025434745.1 Erythroxylum divaricatum | reverse complement strand
GTATTTGTATTCACTATATTTCTGTACATAGGAACAAGGAATGGCTAGGTTTATATACAAAACTTCCTATGACTATTCAGGAAATAATCTAGCTATTAACTATAGGAAATCTCTCAATTATAGGAGAGATTATAGGAGCAATAATCAGTACAAGATCAATCCTAATTAATACAAAATCAATTCTAATAACTCTATTCAACAGATTGCTGCTGTTTGCTTGATATTCTGACTTTTTGGTCAAAGACAATTTTCTACGGAAGTTTGCCTTCTATCTTCAATTGCTTGCTGTAGGAGGTTGATGGACATTCTGACTTTGAGAACAATATGCACTTTGTGATCATATTATCTGGTCTATTAAAGTTGGAATTCCATTTCACCTTTTTTTATTTCCAAAATTTTTGACGCTTTGTTGTATGTTTTTGGAATATAAATTGGATTATATAAGAGGGGTAATGCTCCAATTTCTCTGTTCTTTGGAATATAAATCGGAGAATATAATAGGGGTAATGCTCCACTTGCTCAATCCCCATCCCATGCAAGTGAATATTTGAAACCCGTGACTTCTTGGTTTTGGGAGGGAGTGTTAATACTTCTTTTTTCCATTATGCTACTCCTCAATGTCAATTTTTGGTCTTCGTTTGGTGTTAATACTTCTTTTTTTCCAAATTATATGATGTTTAATGGAAGGCTGATTGCTCATTATGTACTTGTTGTGCTCCTAGGTAGTAACTTGGTTGAGCAGTTTCCCGATCAGTTTAGGCCAATGCTGATTGATCAAGATATGCCATGGTCATCAGTAGACTCAACTGTGATCCGCATGCCTTTATCATCTGAATGCCTTAAGGATGGACTTGAGATGGCTTTAAAGAGAGTGAACCAAATCTATGAAAGATTTATGGAACATGCTTCAAGAGCTCTTATTTTCTTAAAGTCAGTTTTACAGGTACTTCTTGTTAGTCTAGCTAGTTATGTGGTCTCTTCTTGTTAGTCTAGCTTGTTATGTGGTCTCATGATTAGAATTATAGTTGTAAACATTCTTTTCTTGTTGACTTCTCCAAAATTATACTACAGATGCATAGAGGAGACACTTCTTTTACTCCCCTGAACTTGTGTCTCTTTGTGATGCATTGTTATATGTGAAGATGAAATTACTGAAACTTTACACAAAATGTACATATAAGAACATGTCATGTATTCAGGTGTCTCTGTCAACATGGAATGAAGGAATGGTACAGCCACACCAGGACTGTTCAGTTTTTATTGATTCTTCAAGTGCTAGAATGAGAAATCCATTTTCAGAAAAGAATTGGAGAAAGTTTCAACTATCAAGGTTATTTAGTAGCTCAAATGCTGCAACTAAGTTGCATATGATCGATGTGAACTTGTACCGAGGATCCACAAAAGTTGTTGACCGGTGGCTGCTTGTACTTAGCCTTGGTTCTGGGCAAACAAGAAATATGGCTCTTGATAGGTATGCTTTGTGGAAAATCTTTGAATTGAATGGTCTCAAATGCCAATATCTTCGGGAAGTTAAATGCTTAATCTCAGACAGTTCTGCTAGTATAGAGGAAATGCTTAAACTGAGTTCTTGTTGGAGTTATATAGAGGAAAGAAAATGTGTATTTGTGCAGAAATCATCATACTTGATGAAGTTGTGAAGAGTTTGTATATGATCTGTTCATTCATGGGCTCACCTAACAACATAAAGTTTTGGGTTTAATGGTTTTTTGGCATAGCTAACAGCCTTTCTGACGTTCCAAACCACAAATTTGATGTATGTTCCATTCCTAAGCCCTGCCCAATTGCTTATGCTTTCCAATTGAATGTTTTCTTGAAAGAAAATTTTCTCTTCTCAATACAAAGGTTTGAAGTAACAAAGTTGAGATTAAGAGTTAGGTTTCTAAATTTGGGGGAAATTGCAACCAGAGCATATTGCTTAAATTTGTCGTTCATCTTTGTTTAAAGAAAATTATGTTACTCATAGCATGTGTCAGTCATAATTGGTACAATTAAACCCTTGCAGATTGATTTGCTTCTTTTTTTAAATTAATTTTGATTGGAATGAGATTTTTTTTTTGGGGTTAAATGTTAAATTTCATATTTGAAAATTTCTTTTCACCCTTTTTATAGCTGTTTTTATTTTCTTGAAGGGTTTGGATAGGCTAATTGTATTTTTGTCTGAATCTTGTTATCTGAATGTGATTCTTTACCTAGGCGATATCTTGCTTACAACTTGACACCTGTTGCTGGTGTTGCTGCACATTTATCACGGGATGGCCTTCCTGCTGTGCATGCAAAAAGTTCTGTATTATCCCCTCTTCCTTTGTCTGGAATTCTACCTCTGCCAGTCACTATCCTTGGTTGTTTCCTTGTGCGTCACAATGGTAGTCGTTCTCTCTTTAAGTGCCAGGATACGAGGTCTCTTGCAGAACTGCAGCCTGATCCTAAAGATCACTTGATTGAAGCGTGGAACAGGGAGCTTATGTCTTGTGTTTGTGATTCCTATGTTGAGCTGGTGGTGGAAATGCATAAATTGACGAGGGAACCTTCAGGTTCTATTGAATCAAGTAGGAGTCATGCAATTGCTGTATCTTTGAAGTCATTTGGTGAGCTTATTTATTCCTTCTGGCCAAGATCTATCAGGCAATTGCCGATTAACCCAACAACAGATGCTGATAATTTATTCCCAGTGGAGGTCCTTAAAGCTGATTGGGAATGCCTGATTGAAAAGGTAATAAGGCCCTTTTATATCCGCGTTTCTGATCTTCCAGTGTGGCAGCTATACTCTGGAAGTTTGGTTAAGTCTCAAGAGGGCATGTTTCTTTCTCAACCTGGAAATGGTGTGGGCGATAATCTGCTTCCTGCTACAGTGTGTGGCTTTGTGAAGGAGCATTACCCAGTGTTTTCTGTGCCATGGGAGTTGGTGAGTGAAATTCAAGCAGTGGGGGTGGCAGTCAGGGAGATTAAACCTAAAATGGTTCGGGACCTTCTATGTGTTTCATCAAATTCAATTGCTCTTAGATCGGTTGAGACCTACGTGGATGTTCTTGAATACTGCTTGTCTGATATTGACTTTCCTGGTTCATCTAGTTTCCATGAAAATCCCATGTCAGGGGGCATCAGTAACTCGGGGAATAGTGCTAGAGAAGCTGATGAACTAGGCAGAAGTTCTACAACGTCGTTTCGAAATGTGCAGACTCTTCATGGTTCCCCTCTTCAAAATGCAGCTAGTGGAGATGCCCTTGAGATGATGACAAGTTTGGGGAAAGCTTTATTTGATTTTGGCAGGGGGGTTGTTGAAGATATTGGTAGGGCTGGAGGACCATTAAATCATAGAAGCACCACTTTAGATAGCAGCACTAGCAACTTCAGAAATGGGGACCCAGAGGTCATGTGGATAGCTGCTGAGCTTAAAGGCTTGCCATGCCCAACTGCAACTAATCATTTAGCTCGGTTGGGGACTACTGAACTATGGCTTGGGAATAAGGATCAGCAGGCCCTGATGAAACAATTAGCTGCAAAGTTTATCCATTCAAAAGTATTAGAAAGATCCACTCTGTCTGATACTTTTTCAAGATCTGCAGTACAAAGAGCATTAGAACTAAAAAGTTTTTCTCTTCACTTGATGGCTCGTCACATAAAGTTTCTTTTTCATGCAAATTGGGTAAATCATGTAATGGGATCAAATATGGCTCCTTGGTTTTCTTGGGTGAACTCTTCAGTTTCTGGAGGTGAAGGGGGTCCTTCCCATGAATGGATCAGGTTGTTCTGGAAATGCTTCAATAGCCCATCAGAAGATATTATTCTATTTTCTGATTGGCCCCTGATTCCTGCCTTTCTTGGCAGGCCTGTACTATGCCGTGTGAAGGAGCGTCATCTAGTTTTTTTTCCTCCCTATCTTACACGCCCAGTCTCTGGAAATAGTGCTGTGATCTATGACGGTACAGGAACTGATATGGCTGCAGGGTCTGTGGATCATATTCCTGAATATGAATCAACTCAGTCCTACAATTCGGCTTTTGATGTTACCAAAAAAGTACACCCTTGGCTATTTCCCCTTTTGAACCAGTTGAATATTCCTATTTTTGATGCTGCTTTTGTTGAATGTGCTGCCTCGTGTGATTGTCTCCCTGCACCTGGTCATTCGTTAGGGCAGATTATTACTTCCAAGCTTGTTGCAGCTAAATCAGCTGGCTACTTCCATGAATTCGTGGCATTCTCAGATTCTGATAGAGATAAACTTTTTAAACTTCTTGCTAATGATTTCTTTCGTAATGGCTATAATTATGGGGATCAAGAGGTTGAAGCATTGCGATCTTTGCCAATATATAAAACTGCTGTTGGATCCTTCACCACATTGCATGGACAAGATCAATGTATGATATCTTCAAACTCATTTCTGAAGCCATGTGACACGCATTGCCTTTCTTATTCAACTGATTCAGCTGAATGCTCATTTTTTCGAGCCCTTGGGGTTCCTGAATTGCAGGACCAACAAATTTTGATAAGGTTTGGCTTGCCTGGATTTGAAAACAAACCTCAATCTGAGCAGGATGATATATTATTTTATCTTTACATGAATTGGCAAGATCTCCAGTCAGATTCTTCTTTATTGGAAGTTTTAAAGGAGACTAAGTTTGTGAGAAATGCAGATGAATTTTCGACAGATCTCTTCAGGCCCAAGGATCTGCTGGATCCCAATGATGCTTTATTGACATCTGTGTTCTCTAACGAGAGGCAGAAATTTCCTGGGGAAAGGTTTACTACGGACAGATGGCTTCGCATTTTGAGGAAGGTGGGTCTTCATACTGCAGCTGAATCTGATATAATACTTGAGTGTGCCAAAAAAGTTGAGTCTCTTGGGAGTGAAAGCATGAAATGTACTAAGAATTTGGATGATTTTGAGGTAGACTTAAATCAATCTCATGGTGAGGTTTCTATGGAAATATGGGCATTAGCTGGATCTGTTGTCGAAGCTGTCTTTTCCAACTTTGCTGTTCTTTATGGAAATAACTTCTGTAATCTCCTTGGCAAGATTGCTTGTGTACCTGCTGAACTAGGATTTCCAAACATTGCTGGGAAGAGAGTGCTTACTTCGTATAATGATGCTCTTCTGTTGAAGGACTGGCCTTTGGCTTGGAGTTCTTCTCCTATTCTCTCCAAGGCAAATGTTGTTCCTCCTGAATATTCATGGGGAGCTCTCCACCTAAGGAGTCCTCCAGCTTTTGCTACAGTCCTAAAGCATTTGCAGGTACCTCTTCTTTCTTATTTTCTTCTGTTAAATTTCTGAGTATTTGACTGACAATAAGGTAACTCAGGTGATAGGAAGAAATGGTGGTGAAGATACTCTTGCTCACTGGCCAACTGTATCAGGCATAATTACTGTTGATGAAGCTTCTTGTGAAGTGTTGAAGTACCTGGATAAGGCTTGGGGTTCTCTATCTTCTTCAGGTAGCTTTCTGATTTGTTTCCGTCCCTCTACTTGAGTTAGTTTCCTGTTCTATTATTATTTTAATGAATCCTTTTCCATAGAAAGAGCATGTTTGTACTTCTGAATGTTATTAAATGCATATTTCCATGAGAAATCATTTGCTTGAGCATTGTCTACTTTCCCATCCATGCAAATAGCAAGGAACAGAATAAAAATTTCATTTTGCATATCTAACCATCTGCTCTATCTATTGTACCTGATCACATGCTTAGCGAGAAGTCCTGTCATTTCTGACCACCACCTTCTCTTGACCCCGATCCCTCTACTTCTTCCTAACCTAGGTTGTTCAGGTTAGTGTGTCTGTCAGTTTGATGCCTGGGAGTGGTGGAAATCCATACTAATAATTTATTCATCTTAGTGTATTTGTGGTCCTCTTCAGATACATTAGGAATTCGTTAGAAGGGTATTTCTAATAGTTAAGAGAAATATAATAAGTTAGGTGATTGGGAAATAACATGGACTATGTTGATGGGATTAGCAGCCTGACTTCGTTGTGGTATTTCTAATAGTTAAGAGAACCAAAATAGAAAAGATTCAAGTGACAAGATTGATGCATAAGTAGGAAGTCTAGAAAACATGCTATCCTGTCCCTTTTGTACTATTCATGTTGACAACTCCTATTTTATTGATTAAGCTTTAATCTTACTGAAGGTTTAAAACTGCAAGTGGCTGGCTGAAGTGGTTGATTTCTGATTCCTGTTTCCAAAGGTTAATCAGATTGTTGACGCATTATCTTTTCTGATTCATTTTTGTTGTGCAGATGTCAAAGAGTTGCAAAAGGTGGCATTCTTGCCTGCTGCAAATGGAACGCGCTTAATGACTGCTAGTTCTCTTTTTGCACGTCTAACAATTAACCTGTCACCTTTTGCATTTGAGCTACCTACACTTTACCTACCCTATGTAAAAATTCTAAAGGAGTTGGGGCTTCAAGATGTGCTTTCAGTTTCTGCTGCAAAAAAAATACTATCAAATATCAAAGATGCATGTGGGTATAAGCGTTTGAATCCAAATGAACTCCGTGCTGTGATGGAAATTTTGTATTTCCTTTGTGATACGACTACTGAAGCAAACATATCTGACGAGTTCAAGTGGAAATCAGATGCAATTGTCCCAGATGATGGTTGCAGACTTCTTTATGCAAAATCATGTGTATATATTGATTCATATGGCTCAAGATACATAAAATGCATTGACACTTCCAAGTTAAGATTTGTTCACCCGGATCTTCCTGAGAGAATATGTGCCTTTTTAGAAATCAGAAAGCTATCCGATGTTGTCATAGAGGTAAGAAAACCTTGGTAATTTTTTTTTGCGTTTGGCAACTAATTGTTTGTGTCCCCATTGTCAAACTTTGTCTTCATTTATGAAATCTGCTTTTTGTATGAAGGAACTTGCTGAAGAAGAAAATCTGTTAACAATGGAATCAATTGGGCCCGTGCCATTAGCACTTGTCCGGGAGAAGCTTGCGAGCAAATCATTTCAGGATGCTGTGTGCAATCTTCTAAAAAGCATTGAACGTTTTACACCCCTAAATGATAGTGTATCTTTTGAAGCCGTAAAAAATTCATTAGAATTTATGGCAGAGAAGATTCAGTTTGTTCGATTTATCCGTACTCGTTTTATGCTCCATCACAAATCTCTGGACATCACATCTGTTTCCAAGGATTCTGTTGTTCCTGGGTGGGAAGATGGATCTAGATATCGGAATCTCTACTTTGTGAACCGATCAAAGACCCTTATTTTGGTTGCTGAGCCACCTAACTTTATTTCTGTTGTTGATGTTGTTGCAATTGTTGTTAGCCAGGTTATAGGATCCCCTGTCCCATTGCCTTTAGGATCCCTTTTTTTGTGTCCTCAAGGCTCAGAAACTGCAGCTTTAAGCACCCTGAAACTTGGTTTGTACAGGAAAGAAAGTGAACCCACTAGCAATAATCTAGTAGGCAAGGAAATATTGTCTCCAGATGCTCTTCAGGTGCAACTTCACCCTTTAAGACCCTTTTATAGTGGAGAAATTGTTGCTTGGCGGACTCAAAGTGGAGACAGGTTGAGATATGGCAAAGTTCCAGAGGATGTTAGGCCATCAGCTGGCCAGGCACTCTATAGGTTCAAGGTTGAAACTACCCCCGGAGTGATAGAGCCTCTTCTATCTTCACAAGTCTTCTCATTTAAAAGCATTTCGGTGGGAAATGAGTCTTACTTGGCTGATTCATCAGATTGTAGCCATAAAGCAGTTGATACGAGGAATATGGCAGAAACTTCTAGGAAGGGAAGAACAAAGTCTTCTCAGGTGTGGACCTTAAAACATTTTAATGAAAATGCAGTCATTTGACATAGTTTCAGACTTGTTTATCCCCTCACTGTTGTGTATAGTGTTACGTTGGGTGCTCCACTTCTCTTTCTTTCTCTCAAACTTTTTGTGATCTCAAAGGTTTTACTGTAGCTTGCTGGGATTAGGATTCCTTAAAACAGTTTCAGCGTATCACGTGCCCCATCTTAATAGGCAAAATTTTCAAATAGAAAGACCTTAACTGAGTGGACCTTTTTATTGCCCGCTGCAGGCAACTAGAGAGCTTCAGTATGGTCGGGTATCAGCTGAAGAACTAGTTCAAGCAGTTCATGAGATGCTATCTGCAGCAGGGATTAACATGGATGTGGAGAAACAAACTCTTCTGCAAAGGACTGTATCTCTGCAAGAGCAAGTTAAAGAATCTCAGGCAGTGCTTTTGCTTGAGCAGGTTTGTTGCCCCTAATTTTGTAACTTTCTTAGTTTTTCAAATAAAAGTTCATTATGATGTGGAATGATAGTTTAGCCATACTTCATAAATACTGTTTGAATGGTTAGACCATCCAGCACTATTATACCATTTTATAGAGAAGTCTGAAACACTTTGTCACATGTGAGCATTGCCTAGGGGATTAAAGAACAGTTCAAGCAACATGTGCTTAAGAACAAAAACATTTGCACAAATGCAAACCTGAAGTTTACTGCACTGCTTTTGTTGTCGTATGAGTGAGAGTATATAACTTAGTGGATTAAACTATAGATCAGGAGGCTAAAGTTTTGTTTCCATATGAAAGGAAGAAATTTGACAGCAATTGAAACAGTAAAGAGGAAAAGGCATGACCAGAAGAATTGTGTAAAATAAATGAATTTATCCAGTTGAGGCATGATTTACTTTGAGAGAATGATACCAGGCAGAAAGAGATTGATTGTCCTAAGATGATTGCGTTATGCATCTGTAGGAAAAGACCAATATGGCAGAAAAAGAAGCGGAAACAGCAAAAGCAGCATGGATCTGTAGGGTCTGTTTGAGCAATGAAGTTGATATGACCATCATTCCTTGCGGCCATGTCCTTTGTCGGAGATGTTCATCTGCTGTTTCCAGGTGCCCATTTTGCCGGCTGCAAGTAACAAAAGCTATCAGAATTTTCCGGCCATGAGAACTCTTGCATTTCCAACAGGCTGAGGTTCTTTTTGGTCATTTTACACTTTAGAAAATACGAACTCCCTTGGACTTCCACCATTTAAGTGGGACATTGTTTTACTATATAGGTGAATCGTGGTGATTAGGTGGAATTTGTACATGGGAAGCAACTTTGTAAATATCGTATCACCATTTTCACTTATTTTCAGTCTGGTTATGTAAAGTGATAGAATAGTTTCCTTCCATAAAGAAGATGATAACAGCGGAGTGTACAGAGCTTGTTTATATTCACTTATAAGAGAATGCCCCTGAGAGAAAATTGTTCCACTGATGGCTTATTATTTGTGCCTCTTTTTCTTATTAGTTCCTGCTTTTTATGTTCTTGGAAAATTGGGTGTCTATATACAAAATAAAGTTATTATGTTTTTTAAGTTTTGTGTATTTAAATTTTGAGAATAATGGAATATGAGGATGACGGGTTCTGAAAAGTGGGAATAGAAAATCGCTATATTAAGTCCATTAAGAAGAATCCATATTTATAAAGGTTTGATCAAAGGAGTTATAAAATGTACAAAATAAAATTCCTGTCGTAGTGATTAGGCTTGCAAATGGTAATTACTTGATTCTAGGCCGATAATTTATTTAATTAAAGTTCGTAATTTATTTAAATTATTAAGAGTTTTATTAATAAAAAACTTTAAACTATATTGAAAAAGTTTATAATTGAATAAATTCTTTCATTGTAGACTCTGTAATATTATAAATATCGTACTGGTATTAGGGTTAAATTTAGTTTTGATATGGTATTATATTGATACCAGTTAATATCGAATTCTGTTTTACATAATTTTTTAAAATAAAAAATTGTTCTTAAATTTTTAAAAATTACAAAATAGCCCTTGATATAGTGTACTATATAATTTATAATTTTTATATCAACATTGTTTCTAAAAATTATAATAATAAAAATTTAAAATAACAACAATATATTTATTTATATTAATATTACTTTTCATATATTTCACATATAAATAATAACCACAATTAATTTAAAAAAATTATTTAATCATTAAACAGATATAAAATTAAGGATAATACAAAGCACTTAAAATGATACAATTTTATCATATAATAAATAATAATTATATCAAAATATCAAATAAAAAAATAAAGATCTATAACTTTCTAAGTAATACAATAAGAGTTTGTGTTAGGAAACAACTAAGTAAAGGTAAAAATTGAAAAATATTTTACAGTTATATTTATATTGCTTGTATAGAATTTAATATATACATCAAATACAAATGAAATTAAAAGAAGAGAATAAATGAAAACATAGAGTTACATTTAATCGAATATCTGCTTAAATCACATTGACCTCAGTTCTTATTTAATACAAATGTTAATTATTGAAAGGAGTCTCATCATCATCATCATTCAAATTTATTGCAGCAAATGATATGTCAATAATTTCTCATCTAAGACCATTAAACTCGATTTATCAAAAACTCAATTCACTAAAAGATCGATATGATCGAGACAAATTAGATATATAAAACTACTTGTTCTATTAAGAGTCTTAGTAAATAAAGAAAATTAAATTATAAAAAATTATATCAATTTAATAATGATAATAACATACCTTTTCTGATGCTTTAAATTATATCAAACGAAGACCAAGTCATTAAATCTTTTGTATTCCAATATATTCTTTTTCTTGAAATAAATGAATTCGAATGTGCTTCAATTCGTTTCACACCCTGTTATATTCAAATATTGACTCAAAATTTCAATTGTAAACTTTTTTAATTTTGGAACATTACTTTTGAATTGATCCCACCAAACAACTGTTAGATAACAAAAGTAACATTATAAACAAAACAAAATGATGATTAATCTTTAAAAAGTAATAAAAAATGCCTAAATCAAGTTTGTCTCTTTAACGAATAATGATGGACATCCTAAAATTGTTGTAAGCCTTATAAATCTTCATTTATGAGCTTAGGACCTCTTGTATCATCTCATGGGCAACAATTGTTGTAATAGTTAATAACATTTCTCTATTAACTTCAAGTTTCTTTGTAAAACTTGGTTTGAAATAGACACTAGGATTTAAAAATATCTCGGTCGCAAATAGCGGGAAGTAAAGTTACCTTTATTATCTCTCATTGATAACTGAAAGATAAGGTGACTACAAAGAAAATCTATTTTTCATATTGGCCTTAATTGCCTTCTCATCACTATTAGCCAGATGAAGTACTTTTACTAAAGACTCACAAACTCGAATGACAAATTGACATTAGGACAAAAATTTAAGATCTTCAAGTATAAATCTAGCAACCTCCAATTTATCATTAAAATTAGCATGTTAAAATACAATCCACTTATCATTTGTAAACATTTGCCTCAACTCTTTATTCACCAGAACAAAACATTTAAATAGTAAGAAATTAGTTGTAAATCTTGTAATTGCAGGATGATACAAAATCTTCTCATTAGTGAAATTCTTTCTCATTAAATTCAAGACTTATGTAAGATTGTAGATGAGCTTGGTCACTTTTCCTTTGCTTTTGGTACAATCTCATCAATAATGAGAAAATATCTAACATATTCTATATTTTTCAACATCAGGTCAATGCAATTTGCAATACACGATGTCTAATAGAAAGAATTATACTTGCTTTGCAATCTTCTTTCAACTGCTTTGTAAACAAAATCATTGTCTGTAATGATACTGTTTAGTCCTAACTTCATCAAATATCTGAAATAGAGTATCAACATTTCTAACAAGGACAAATGCATCAATAGGCTTTAAAATCATTGTCTTCTTTGTAAAATAAACTAAAAAATTGATAATAGACTCTTGTCTTTTATTTGTCCAACTATCATACATAATTGAGCACCCATAAGCAACCCAAATCATTCTTATTTCATTAAAATAACTTTCTATTTCATTTAATAGATCTGCTCATAAGTTTACTTCTATAGTTATCAATTGAAATAAATTTGTATCCTAGATCGTAAGAGGCAATAATATCTATTACAGGTTGATAATAATAAGAATGAGCAATATTAAATGCTATACAAGAATCATGCCACCATCTAGCCATTGCCATGTCTACATAATGAGCCACTTCTTTGAATTGTAAGGCACTACATATTGAAGGCTAAACACTATGAGTTGTTTGTGGTGTAAAAACCTAGATATCTATCTTTTTCTTTTCCTAACATCAAGCGCAAAATTTCTTTTATATTGGGTAGGAATACTACCACCTTTAACATCCTCACTACAACCACCGCAAAAAACATCACTACCAATTTTGTGGGTTAATCTTTGCATTTTATCTTCTCATATGTATACTCTTTAAGTCTTCATCTGTTATTTCATATTATGACTTATTTTCTTATAAGGCTACATATCATCTTTGACTCTCAGCTAAATGTTTCTTTAATCTGACGATTCCCTCAACTTTCAGATGCTTATTACAATACAAACAAATGGTAAGGTTTTTTTTATCCTAGGAACCAATCTAGCATTAATCCAAGTTGGATCATGGAATCTTTCTAAACCTGAAGCGATTGAATTATTAGAAATACTTAAACTTTCCTCCATTTATCTATAAAATAAATAAAGACATATGATAAAATTAAATTAATAATGTTATTATCATTTATTATAAAAATATGTATCACTCAACTCAAAACAAATACAAATGCACTTCTTATATTCTACAAGTATACACAACTTTAAAATATATACAACAATAACAATAACAACAACAACAACAACACCCATTGAGAGTCCTGTTGAATCGCAAGGTCTGAGGGGTCTAGTAATATGCAATCTTACCCTTACCTATTAGAGAAGGTACTTTTAATAGACCCACATGTAATGCAAAATAATGAATATAAATAAAAATATAAAAAATATGTAATGCACTGCATAATACAGTATATATAGAACATAGTAAAGATTAACAAAAAATAAATAAATAAACAAATACGCATGCTATAAAAAGGACAAGTACAGGAATAAATTAAACCAACAATTACAAGAAGGTAACTAGACTAGGTAAGAACATGGATGGGAAAGGGCCCGGGCCCGGGCCCGACCTAGCCTAAAGTCAACAGGTCAGGCTCAGGTTGATCGGGCCTTGAGCTCAGTTTTCTTCTTGGGTCGAGCCCAGCTTCAGGCCCAATGGGTATCGACAAAATAAAGTTATTTTGTCCTTTTTTAAAAAAATAACAATTGAGGTCTGGCTTAGGTTTGAGTCACACTGTCAAGAGAGTAGGGTTAGACATTGCCATCCTTAAGTAAGAAACTGCTTAGGCTAAATAACTAGGAGTGATGTACTACATAATCAAAATAATAGACCCACATGTAATGCAAAATAATGAATATAAATAAATATGTATAATAAAAATATAAAATATGTAATGCACTGCATAATACAATATATATAAAACATAGTAAAGAATAACAATAAATAAACAAATAAATAAATACACAGGTTAAAAAATGACAAGTAAAGAATAAATTAAACCAGCAATTATAAGAATGTAAATGGACTAAGTAAGAACATGGACGGGAAAGGGCCCCGGCTTGACCCAACCTAAAGTCAACAGGTAAGGCCCAGGTTGATCAGGCCTTGAGCTCAGTTTTCTACTCGTGTTGAGCCTAGCCTGAGGCCCAATGGGTAATGGTAAAATGAAGTTGTTGTCTTTTTTTTAAAAAATAATAATAATTCAAGTTTGGTATAGGTTTAAGACGCGTTGCCAAGAGAGCAGGGTCAGGCATTGCCATCTCTATATAAGAAATTGTTTAGGCTAAATAACTAGGAGCGAAGTACTATATAATTAAAAAAATGAGCTAATTATAAAATGAAAGACTCCTAGGAAAATGTTTAATAGACCTAAGAGAATGAGAAAGATCTTTTTATATGAGATCCTATACCCATATCCTAGTACGTCAAAGTTTTCTATTGCAAGCACATCCTTTATAAGTTCCAACAAATTTATATCATCCTTAATTACTTCAACCAATTCTTCTTAGGCCTTCCTTTTTTCCTTTTACAATCTCTAATTACTATCTTCTTACATTTTCTTGTTAGAGTATCAATATGTCTCCTTTTTACATGTTTGAACTACCTAAGTCTTGTAAACTACATAAGTCTTGTCTCTCTTTGTTTTTATTAATATTGGACCTTTAATTTATCTTTTACCAGTACATTTTGACCTTGTCTCTTTTAGTAAGGTTACACATCCAATATAACATCCTTGTCTCTACCATTATCAGCTTATAAGTATGCACTTGTTTGATAGGCCAAAACTTTGCTTCATATAACATCGCTGGCCTAATCACTAAATGATAGAATTTACTTTCGAGCTTAGTGGTATCCTTTTTCACGTAAAACTTTTAATGAATTTCTCTATTTAAGTCACCCTAATTTGATACGACAAACTATATCTTCATCGATCTCTCAATTGCTTTAGATAATAGACCCTAGGTACTTAAAACACTTTTTTTATGATGTAACTTTTGAATCAATTTGTACTTCCATATCGACAACCACCTTGTGACTCAAAAAGTTACGCTCTAAGTACTTAGTCTTAGTTTTGCTTAATTAAAGACCCTTCGACTCTAACCTATCCCTTTAACATTATAGCTTGAAATTGACATCCTACTTTGTCTTATCCACTATGACAATATAATCAATAAACAACATACACTAAGGCACATCCCCTTGAATATTCTCGGTGCGCTCATTCATCACTACTATAAATAAAAAAGTGCTCAACGAGGAGCCTTGGTGTAGACCAATACTGATAGAAAATTTTTTATTTCCTCTTATTGTCCTTACTCTAGTATTTACCCATTCATACATATCCTTAATAACTCATATATAAATCGAAGGAAAACCCTTAACCCCTAAACACCTCTACGAGATTTCCCCTAGTACCCGGTCATATGCCTTCTCAAAATCAATAAAACCAAGTGTAGATTATTTTGTCTTTTCCTGCAATATTCCATTAATCTTTTTAAGAAATGTAAAGCTTTTGTCTTAAACCTTCTTGGCATGAAGTCAAACTGGTTCTCTAAGATATGAGCTTATCACTCTCTTTTCAATTACCTTCTCCCACAATTTCATGATGTGACTATGTAGTTTGATGTCTCTATATTTGTTACAATTTTGGATGTCTCCTTTGTTCTTGTATAAATGAATTAACATACTAAGTCTCTACTCATTCGACATTTTGGCGAATTTAAGGATCGTATTAAAAAGCTTGGCTAGCTAAGTAAGACCCTCTTCACCTAGGCTCTTCCACACCTCTATAGATATCTCATCAAGCCCTACTGTCCTTCCGCTCTTCATCTCTCTCAAAGCTCTTTTAATTTTTGTCGTTGTAATCTGCCTACAACGACTCATCTTACGAAACTTCTTTGGACGTGCTAATATTACCTAAAGAGATGTTGTCATCTATGCTTTCATTAAAAAGACTATAAAAGTACTTTTATCATCTTCTCTTGATGTCATTTTCAGCAATAAACACTCGCCCTACTTCTTATACAATGAACTTGATCTAAGTCTCTCATTTTTCATTCCTTAAGTTAATATATGAATAACCATTATTACAAAGTACTAATGACATGAAAAATGTGAAATAAATTGTGTAAAATAACAAAAAGAAATAGAGCAACAATAACTTCTCAACGATCATATGATATAGAAATGCAAGTGAACTTCACAAACTTATATATAAGTGGCTGTTTAACTTTCACAATTATAACTTATTTCGTGTGCCAACCATAAACCCACAATTATAACTCATTTTATGTGATCGCATAATTTAACAATAACTAATAACTATAACCTATTTTGTGTGAGTATATAATTCAATCATAACTATAACTCATTTAACTTGATTATATACCTTAATCATAACTATCACTTGTTTAGTGTGATTGTATAACTAAATCATAAATTTATAATTATAACCTATTTTTCTGTGATTACACAATTCAACGTTTCTACCATAAACCTACAAGTATAACTGATTATGTATGATATATAATTCAACCATAAGTTCACAACTTTCTAACTTTTTTATCAATATTATAATTTAACTTTCATTAAATATCATTATTTCTTGTTTTCCATTATAAATCATAAAGAATAAACACACACACACTCACACACACATAAATAATCCTTAAACTTTAACTTTTATATTACAAATGATTCCTTTTAATTTAATTTAATATTAGCTTATTTAAGAAACAAGTTAAATATATTAGTAATAAAAGTTTAGATATAATGATTAATAAGATAAAAAAATCATAGTAATTTATATAATTTAAATATGATTCTTGACAAAATGTTTAATATTCACAAAATTAAAATTTAATTATTGATTTATCTCTAAATTCTATAATTCTATTATTAATTAACTAATTTTATAGTCTACACTTTGATGTTTTTATTAATTTTAGTTATAAACTTGTAAAGTTGTAATTGATACAAATCATAAGTATCACAACCAAATTCTCATCGACTCATCATTGCAACAAATTTATTAAACATTTCAAACTCAAGCCATATCAAATGTCATCATTCTACAAGTCGCGTGAGTGAAGATTCACTTGAAGGTGAAGAAACTAAGCTCAAATTCGAAAACTTCTAGAGGAACTTTAGTTGGGAGAATTTAGTTATCTGTTTTAGAAAGATCCTAGAGTTTTTACTTGAGGTTGTATGTTACTCAGTGTGTGGTATAATTCCACAGCCCTTGAGAGTGTATGCACAAAGACATCGTAAAGCATGTGACACTGAGGAAAATCTAGTATTGGAGTAGTTTATGAACTTGTTTGTTGTGGGTGACTTTGTGGATAAATATGTTAACTGAAGAATAGGTCCAAGATTACGTCCGGTTGGTTAGCATAATATCAGGAGCATAATCTCCATCTTTTTAATAGAAATTAATTAAGTAAATAATTCCTGGAATTTTTATTATAAATATTCCAGGATAGCCTTGTTTGAAATGATGTGAGAATTTGTTTTATGTTTATCTTGTTTTGGAGAGTTGTCCTTATCGAAGTGGGCATTTTCAATAACAAAAATTATCTTTTGTTCCTCATTTTACTGAGTTTGTATCACTGGCATCAGAGCATGTTGATTCCAATGGTAAACACACGAACTTCTACACCCATTAATCCACAAAACACTTGTCCCTCCTCACCGAATTCTTCCAATGACCAAATAGCCACTCAACTCGCTGACATATCGTCCAGATTACGAACAATTGACACTCTGGTAGCAAAAATAGCTACACTGGAAGCTAATCAAAAATCCACCAGTATCTCGTCTTCCTCTGCTCATAGACAAGGAAAGGAACATGTGAACTCCACTAGGGACCACGATCAACGCAATCCTCAACCACGTTATCAACTCCGAACCAACTAGCAGGATAAGGAAGAAGAGGAAGACGAATCTCCGTCATGGCGATGACAACGTTGTTATACCAAGATCGAGTTTCCAAAATATGATGGAGGAGACCCAAGAGGCTGAATTTTAAAAGCGAAAAAATATTTTCATTATTATCAAACATCAGGCGAACACAAAGTTGACATAACTGCGATGTATTTGGAAGGCGATGCTCTAGATTTGTTCTCCTGGCTCAACAACGATCAAACCAGGATCTATTAGGATGAACTCGTTTATGTCTTCCAACAGAACTATGGCCCTGCTGAATTTCAAAACCCTGATGAATGCCTATGTAACATCAAACAAATTGGCATAGTATAAGAGTATAGACAAGAATCTGCACGGAGATCAAACCGGGTTATGGATTGGCCAGATCATTGCCTATTAGGAGTATTCCTAAATTCTCTTAAAGATGATTTGAAAGCTGAAGTTCGCATCCATAAGCCACGCACTCATAAGCCACGCACTCTCTACGGAGTTATGAGTTTATCACAAGAGTTTAAATCCAAATTGAGCACAACTCGCAGTAACACCAAAGGGCCTACTTGGAGTGCATCAACCAAGACTGCAAACACTACTTACCGTCCAGGTGAAAGCAATCCCACCAAGTCCCCTACCTCCACAACAACAAACAAATTAACCCCAATTGTCATGCAGCACAACTGGGAGGTAGAACGACAAGCACGATTTGCCAAGGACTCTACTTCCGTTGCAACGAAAAATATGCACCTGGTCACCATTACAAAACAGGAACTTTAGCAATCATGGAGGCTAGTGAAAAAGAAGCGGATATTCTAGCAGAACCTGTCATGGACAAAAATGATGAAGCCCAAATCTCAGAATTTGCAGCCATTAGCTTTCAAGCTATCTTAAGGAAGCCAGCCACCACTACTATGAAGTTGCAAGGAATTCTTGACAAAAGAGAAGTATTGATTCTAATTGACAGTGGTTCCATGCACAACTTTGTCTAAGAAAGCATAGCATATGACCTTCAAATTTTGTTACAGATTGTCCCACCGTTTGGAGTGCATATCGGCAATGGTGAAATTATTCGATGCAACACCCTATGCCGAAATTTGAAAGTTCAGATTTTTGAACTAACAATCACCTAAGATTTGTATCCTTTTCCTCTTGGATGAACCAATCTGGTCCTACGCATTCAATT
>JANTPM010000178.1:0-12605 GCA_025434745.1 Erythroxylum divaricatum | reverse complement strand
ATATCAATAAAGTCAAACTTTTGTCGGTGAATCCAACGATATGTAAATAAATAAGACAGGAAAATATTAACTGTTTGGAATGCCCCTTGGTTGTATCGTTATCTTGAGAGGAAGAAAAAAACTTATGTTTTGTGATAATTACTTTTAGGAATAAAGATGATTTAGTAAGCATGAATGTATGTGTTTCTTTAAGATTTTATTAAAAATTCACTAAAAATTGTGAATATTAAGAAAATTAACACTTTAGTAGTTTAGTTAAAAAATAGAACCTCAAAATGATATACATTTATCATTTAACACTTTAGTTAAAAAATAGAACCTTAAAATGATATACATTTACCAATGATAAAAGTTACGTTTATTAAAAAGTCTAAGTTAATTTTTACCGTTATTTATAATATTACGTTACATTTTAATATTTTCAAAATAGAATTATTTTCATCTTAAATCTTAATTAAGTTAAATATTTAATAGTTTTTAATATGTTAGTCATAAATTTAGTATATATCAGAAATGTGGATATCGTTTCGGACCGGTCGGTGTCGTATTGGACCAAAACTAATATGAAACGAATGGTCAGTTATACCAGGTTTAAATACTAATCAATATTGATCGGCATTCAAAATATCTGCCGATATTAGAAATTTTAAAAAATAGGAATTTTTTGTAAAATTTTCAAAAAAATTTAATTCTCCTTATTTTTTTCAATGATTTTAGTTAGTTATTTTATTTACTTCAACTTTTATAATTATTGTAAATTTTTAACTTTTGTTTTTAAAATAAAATAAAAATTTTTTATTGTTAATAATAATTATAAATTAAATAAAACTCAAGAATAAATTATTTTTATATAATTTATTTAAATATTTTATATAATACTTATTAATAAGGTATTAATAAAAATATTTTAAAAAAATAAATAATTTATTATTTATTATTTATAAACTAATATTTATTTTATATATTTTTAATATTTAATCAAAATTATTTGAAGTTTATATATTTTAAAATATATTTCAATTTTAATTATATTTATTGATAATTATTAAATTAATTTTATGAATTAAATTAAAATTGTGATTACCATTTATTATTATGATTTTTTGAGACAGAGTTAAAAATATACAGCATAACTGTACAATATAACAATAGACTATTTTGTAATTTTTAAAAATCAGGAACTATTTCATAAATTAAAAAAAATATTCAAAACGATGCCTAGTATTAACTGGTACTAATACAGTACCATACCAGAATTCAATTCGATATCAAACATGGTACGATATTCGTAACATTGGTATATATAATATTATAATTAGGCAATATAGATATATTATACCTAATGTGATCTTAAAATAATTTTTTAAATACTTACTAAAAGTATACTTTTTAGTTTAACTTTTGATAAAACATTAAACATGTAAATAAGGTGTTATTGTTATCTTTATTATCACTTTTACGCTACAATTAGTACTATTTTAGTATTATTAAGACACAACAAGTATTATTTTAATAATGTTAAGCTAAAAAGTGATACCAAATAAATGGTAGGGACTTGCTCGAACTGTTTTCAATACGTCGAGGTGTAAATTACGTTTTTAGCAATAGTTACAGTATGGAGAAAGTGTCAAATTTGAAAATAATAATCAGATAAATAATTTTTCATTAACTCTTTCCGGCTTTCCAAGAAAGGAAAATTGTATTTTTATTTATTTAAAAAATTATACATATTTTCATAATGGCAAATGTTTAATAGAGAATTTGTTTTAAGTCTCTATAGTTATTTTTAACAGAAATCACTATTAAAATTTTGTTAGAGTAGTTATATAAACTTTGTAATGTTAGGTGATTAAAAAATTGAATTGGTCAAATAGAAATTATTGTGCCTAATTTAGTTTTGAGATCCAATTTAAGTTTTTTTTAAGATTCAATTGAACTCCAATTTCAAAAAATAAATTTAAATAATAAAAAATAGAGTTAAATCGATCTAAAATTAATGAATCAAAATATTATAAATTTATCATACTCGTTTTAATTTCTAATCATACATGCAATAATAATTGATATACTATTTTATTTTGAAATAATTTAATAAATGTTCAATGAAAAATTTTATTTTTAAAATTTTTTATTTCACAAATAGTTTTTTAATAAGTTTGGTTAGTTTTAAATGCGACATAAATAATATTTGTTATATATTGTTTTGACTTGTATGCGTTTTTTAATATGTATTCAAGGATTATCGACAAAAGAATTCTTGTAAAAATATCATATTTTCTAATAAGTTTTCTTTATAAATTATATTTTTTGATATTTTTTATCTTATTCAATTATATTAAATTCAGGTTCCGATTAAATTTTTATGTCCCAAAATACTCTTTTTTTTTATAGTCCAATTAGAGTAAGGAACTATATATTAAATTGTAACAAAATTATATTTAAAATTTAACAAAATTAAGGTAACCTCCTATGACAATGCTTTAACACAAGGAATCACTTCCAAGTCCCAATCGCAAAAATTTAAAAGTTTAATCTTATTTTTAAAATTTGAAAATATATTGATCTAATATGGTTAATTACTAGTTCATCAAATAATTTATTCAAACTCTCTAAAATTATTACACATATTCGATAATTTATTCAAAAATAATAATGTTAAACGTAGATTTTCTTAACATTAAAAGATGCATGTAATTAATTATTTTTCTCGTATCATAAAATTATTGGAACCAGTGAAAGGTACAGAGTGTTCCAAAGTTGTGGGGATCATACTGAAATCTCTAAACATTTGGGTAGAGTTGGCTCTTGGGCTTGAGTTAGGCCCATCCTATCCTACCCCACCAAGACTCGATCTGTGGTCGACGAACCAGGTCTCGGGCCTACCTCGGACTCAGACAGTCTAAACCCAGCTCAACCCCAAGTCCTGACATTTATAACAAAAATGACATGTCTAAGTCAAGTTCTTGTTGTAATCCCCACGTTTGGGGTATCCTTATCTAAAAGCCACCACCATTTGTCCAAACCATGACTGGTGAAGGTGACAATCCCACCTTATTATCTTCTTCCCCCAGTGAAGTCCCCAAAACTTTTATGGCTTACCTACTGCAAGGGCACACTTCCACGTTCGTGGACCTAAATCTCTACATCAAAATCTAAATATGGAATTGGCCAAAGTAATGGAAGGTTTGGCAATGAGAGCTTCCCACCTTCCTTGTTTGCTTTTCCTTTGCTAAATTGCGTGACATTCAATGACGTTTTGTGTAAATTTTATATTGTAATATGAAGTGCCATATTTTACCTTTTCTCTAATATCAAATTAAATTACCTAATTGTCAATTTTAAAGTATAAAATGAATCTTTTAATAAATAAATAAATTTTATTAATTTAATTCTTTGTAACTAATGATCTTATAAAATTTAAGACCCACAAGTATGTTATATATTTTTATAACAATATTATTTTTTATGTATATTATAACTTTTAAATTAGAAATTTCAAATTATTCATTTATAAAATTAGCTATTCAAAATTAAATAACAAACTATTTTCCATAACATATTTCAAGTTTCGAATCTGAAGGCCGTCCTAAATGTTAATTCTTTTGACCTCTGTTTTTATTATGGATAATGACAAATATAAGTCAAAAAAATAATGAATAAATACAATAATAATAATAACAACAGAGAGAGACATTAAAGGAAGAAGGGGGAAAAAAAGGTTGGAAGGTGTAGAAGACACAGTTCATCAGCCGACTGGGCAATCAAAGATTCAGTTATTGGTTGGCCAGTCTTGACTCGAGCTTTCGCACTTCCTCCGCCGCCCCATGTTCATGGACCCCTCATTCCAAAAACTTACTTAAAGACAATGACACGAAGAGATTAATTTGTTTCTTTTAGGTTCTGCAGGCTCATTTGATCCAGGCGGGTGGCTGATAAAAAAGAAAAAGGAAAAGAAAGCCGCCATTGATGAGCATTCTGACATGCGTGAAAGTGCTTAGCTAACAAGCTCATTGAGCTTTCTGATATCATAATTTTCTGGCATCCTTAAAAACTATATATAGTCTTTACGTTGTTTCTTAAGGTGTAAGCTTACTCCAAATAATCTTTTAGCTTAAAAGGTGAGATCGTGTTCCACTATTGGTGGATATTAATATTATAAATAAATAAAAAGTATAATAATTTTTATTTAATAGTAATAATAACTAAAGATCATTAAAAATAATATTTTTATAATAATTTTTATTTAATACTGATAATAATTAAAGGTTAACAAATAATAATCATCTAATTAATTTCGATAATTAATTAAAAATGACTACAAAGATTACTTAAATTGACTTTATCATTTGAATATAAATTATGAATAATAAATAATTTTTAGATTGTTAGGTGTACCTGATGAATCATTCAATGCATATGCAAAAGTAATAATTTATAAGTTTGGTCGATATAAAAAAAATATGTACATGCATTGCTTATATTAAGTAAAAAAATTTTATAAAATGGAGATACATAAAATCTTAATTAACTAAGCGGGGGAGAGAGATTCCCGAACCATCCTCTAAGAAGATAGATAGACAACCCACAGGTGGGTTTTGAAATATATGAATACCAAGTTCTAGTGAAGTGACATAAGCGGCTAACCAATCCGCAACTCGATTAGCTTATCGGTACACATGTTTAGCTTATTTTCAAATTATATATTTAAATTTGAATTAAACTCAATCTCTAATATTTTATTATTTAGTAATTATTAGTGATTATTATTATTTATCCTCCTTCAAAATACAGGAACATATATAAATTCAAAATGCTTGAGAACTCTTACTGAGAATTCGAATTCAAAACCTCCAATTCTACGTACTTCTGTAAGTAAAAACTAATGTCTGCAAATGACGAAGTAGAGTTATTATTGATAACTTATTGAGAACGGACCTGATGACTGTCCGAAAGTAACACATCCTGCGTTTGTAATACTGGCTTTTGCTTTTTAGTTTTTACTCGTGTGATGGTTTTGGCCCTCTCGTCGTCAAGAAACTATCAGAAGCCGTTGAAGAATCTCCAAGTAATCAAGCAGTCTCCAATCTGATCCAGTTCAAGACTAAACGAAAAGGGTTTCTAGAAGAATATGCACATAAATGAATTATGAATCCAAAAAAAAAAAATTTAGGGGAATAAAGTAAACATAAGTGTGTTGGAGTTGGAGATTAACTTTACCAAATTCAGAAGTGACAAAATGGCAACCTGTAAAACCCAGGCAACTTTGGCTCTTTCTATTGAACTTTTTCCTTGGAAACAACCCCTTCCTGCCGCCTTCTCCACTATCCATTCCTATTTCTTTTTCCTCATGCTTTTTCTCTATCTTTTTCTTAAACACTTTTTTGCTTCTTTCCAGTATTCTATTCTCCATGTTCTATAAATTCCAGGATTCTCTTAGTTGTTTATGGGGATGAAGAAGAATAATTTCCAGTCTGATACCAAACACAACAGTGAGTGCTTTCTTTAACCTGCTTTGGCATGTGTTGCAAGCATCAGAATTGGAAACCTGGAGAATATGTAGTTTTGTGAATGCATGTAAATTTTCTGCAGTTTTCAGGTTGTGAAGATCGAAACAGACAGAAGGTGATGATCTACATCAGTTGGTCTTCGTCTTGAAAAATGAAAGTTCTGCCTGGCTCCCTGAATGCCATGTAAGAAGCTTTTGTCAAAAAAAATGTTGGCAACCTTCTTATTTGGCATACGGGGAGCCTGGGCAGGCTCAAAACTTTTCTTTTTTTTATCAGATGATAAGTCAAACTTCCCAAGTGCATTCCTACCTAGTTGCAGCCATTGTTCATCTCCACTTCCAAGCTTTCTGGTTTGTTTACATTCCAAGCTTTTGTTCACTTCCCTTTCGTATTTCTAATTCTAGCAGACTTGCTACTGCAAGCCAACGAGAAACTGTTCAAATGACAGAAATTCCTCTCGGAAGATTTAGGATTTATTCAACTTCAACTTAATTAAGATTTATGATTCTTGTGAATTCTGTCTATTGTATGAATAGTGGATTAGTACTTCTTGGTGCATCAAATCACGTTAATGGATTAGTACTTCTTGGTGCGTCAAATCACGTTAATTATCTGATTAGTTCATTAATAATTGAAATAGATACACATATATCATATAGCTTGAATCTCTACATTCCATTCAAATCACACTTATAAATATTTTTAAATTAAGATAATTCTTAAGAGTGTGATTTGAATCTTTAATTTTTAAAATTAAATATTTGTTTAAAGAGATCAATTTCACCATCAAGACATTGAATATTGACAAACGGATACACCTAACGCAATCTAAACATTGAATATAGATAAAAGCATACACCTAACAGAAAGTTTGGATTATTACTAATAAAGTTGATTTTGGTGTGGTTTGTTTTGGATTCCAGAGCTTTGTGGCTTGGAAGAAACAGGCAAAACGGAGAGCTTTTCTGTCGGTCTAGTGCTGGGCCATGCAGGTAGTCAAATTTATACAGCCACTGACAATGATGGGTATGGAATAACTTTTTGATTTTTCAATTCATTACATAATTATCGGATGCGGTTTTGTCTTTAATTAATCATTTAAACTTATAAAATCAGATAATTAAATTTAATAATTTGCTTTCTGTTAATATAAATAATTTATATAGCTTTTTGTCTTCATCAATATAATTTTTTAGATTATAATAATAAATATTCAAATATTAAAAAATTCAACCGATTTGAACCGGTTCAATTGTAAAAATCTTGAATTGACAAACTTTTCAGTTTAATTTTTAACTTTTTAATTTGATTTACTTTAATAACTTTTATAGTTAAAAATTAATCAATTTATTAATTAATCTATCAATTTTTATTAATAAATAAGTTCCTATAAATTAAAAAAATTAATTAATTTTTATTTAACAACCTCGTTTTTAATTAAACTTCAAAATTTTTCATGAATAATGACAATCTCTTTTAATTATATTTCAAATTCTTTAATTTTATTCAATTTTTAATTAATTTTATGATGTTTTAACACCTGTTGAGCTTTTTAAACCATAAAACTTTTGTCTTATTAGTTTAACTTTTGGTCCAATTTTTAAAACATTAATTATATATTTAAATATTTAAAAAATCTTATAAAAATCATGTAACTTTACTTTAATTATATTAACAAAATATTAATGAATATAATTATTAAATTAAATTACCTAATTTTCAATAAAATAGAAAAAAATTAGAAGACTTCGGTTTGTAATTTATTATCCCTATACAAAATAATGAAATTTAACTTGAATGAATTTCTTGAAACTTTCGGTTTCTGCATGAAACAGTTAAGCAGCAGGAACAACAGCTCTCTCACACTGTTATAGAAGTTGGAACAGTAAAATGGTACTCTTAAGACTGAGACTAGTGGCTTTCTACTTTCTACCTTGGAAGATTAGCTTTCTAGTTTTCACCTTGGAAAATTCTAAGTCCTGTCCCGACTTCAGTTGTCGGTTTTTGACTTGGCAAGCCAGCGACTGGGTTTTTCCTTCCATAACTACCAACCACAACAACAGTAATATGTCAAGAATTCCGATGAGACATAATTTCTGTGATACTTTAAAAGTTGGACCTTAAAATTAAATTAATAAGAAAAAGGTTTAAAATTAAAAAATTTGTAAATATTAAACTGTTATAAAATTAACTAACGAATGAAACAAAAATAGAAAGACAAGAGCAAATAAATTTTTTGTATAGTTGCCAAACACACTGTAAAAAATGCATATATATACATGCTAAGCTAACGAATTCTATTTTGATTATTTACAGAGACTTTATGTGGGTGTACTTGCTGTTGAGGTTTATTAGAGCTATGTCCATAATTTTGTTAGAAAGGGGTTATCCGCTGTGGTGAATTGTAAAATAACACCTACTGTTCACATACTTACTTTGTGGGCTCTTGCTGGGCTTTGGAGATGGATAAAGGTACCAACATCCCCTTGTCAAGTTGAAAAGTCTATGAGACCCAACTTGGCACTAGCGATACCAATGGTTTCAGCAGGGAGAGCCTTTGTAAAACTATCAACCAATTGTTGTTTTGAAGAAATGTGAGCAATAACGATGAATCCTTCCTTAACAACATTTCGTACGAGATGACAGTCGATTTCTACATGCATAGTACGCTCGTAAAAGATAGGATTTTCATATATATGAATGGCTACTTTTGTGTCACAACACAAGGTATACGGAGATGTAGATTGCACCTATAAATCCCGTAACAAATAGGAAAGCCACCGGATTTCACAAACTATGCTAGACATGCTTCTGTATTCACCTTCTGCGGACGAATGACTAACAATAGATTATTTTTTAGTCTTCCATAAAACCAGTGACCATCCTAAGAATATATAGTAGCCGGTAAGTGATTTGTAGGAGAATAGACAACCGGTCGAGTGGGAATCAGAAAAAACTTGTAGCGAAACAATAGCTTGAACTGGATAAAAAAGACAACGATGTCTTGTGCCACTAGTGTATCATAAAACATGTACGAGTGCGTCCCAATGTGGCTGCCTTGGTTCGGTATTAAACTGACTGAGATACTTAACTACGAAAGATAAATCGGGATGAGTAAAATTCAAAAAAAGCAACTGACCCACCAAATGTCAATATTCTTTAGGATTCGATAAAATAGCCACCTCATCGCAGGACAACTTAGTACCTCATGGGATTGGGGTTGAGGCAAGTCGTAGCTCCTCCAAACTAGCATCAAGTAAAATATCCAAAATGTACTTAGATTGAGATATGTAAATACCATCAGTAGAAAGAGCAACCTCAACATCCGCAAAAAAAAATCACTTATCTGAAGTCCTTAAGAGTGAATTTGTTGTCCATATATGCTTTAACACCAATAATTTTACACTCATCAGGGCCTAGAACTAGCAAATCATCTGCATAGATAGTAATTGCGAGAAGTGTATTAAACAAAGCTTTGTTCCATTATTTGCTAGCTTGTTTCAGGCCATAGAGAGATTTCCGCAGATGACAGAATTGACCATCCTGTAGTTTGTCATAACCTTAGGAGGTCGTATAATTCTTCGTCAATGTAACTGTGCAAATAAGTGTTGTTGACATCGATATGATGGAGTGGCCAACAATTAGCAGCAACAATGACAAATAATAATCTTATTGTTGTAACCTTATCCACCAGTGAAAAAACATTAGAATAATCAACTTCGACGCGTTGGTGGACACCCTTAACAACAAGTCTCGCTTTCTGCCATTCTATTGAGCTATCTAGTTTGCGTTTAATCTTGTATACCCAATTCATATCTAACGGATGTTTCCCTTTCAGTAGATCAGAGGCTACCTAAGTTTCATTTTCCTCCAAAGTCGCTAATTCTGCTTGCATTCAACCAAACCATAACAGGTAATTTCAAGCGGTTTCATATGAAAGTGGTTCATAATCACTAGAAACATTAGCCATAAATGACATGTAAGTGGAAGAAAAAAAGGGATATTTAGGTAAGGAAATGTCGAGTGTACCCGAGAAGAATGACGAGCCATTGGCAGCAGTAGTCGAAGCATTAGCGTTGGCAAGGGAGACATAGTTGTCAAGGTACTTGGGTCTGGTGCGTATATGTGTATTGGTACGTGGAATAAATGAAGAAGAGGGTAATGCAGGAGGGTGGGTAGGGATAGAAATGTGTGTATCAGGTAGGATAATAGAAGGTGTCGGATCTGGTAGGGTTTCATGTGAGTTGTTGAGGTCAACTAGGCCTTGGGACATAGGATCCGATATTGGTGAAAGGAGTGGAGGTGTAATGGCCCTGGTAGGATTAATAAGAAGCTTATGTGTTATAGAGGTAGGGAAATCGGGTTGGGGACAAAAAATAGTTTGATATGTGGGCTGATTTGGATATTTGGTTTGAGGTGAAGCAGGTATATTTTGGTATGGAAATAGGTGTTCATGAAATGTAACATCTCTTGAAATAATTATTTTTTTAATCCAACTCAAATAATCTGTATCCTTTTTGACTAGACACGTATCCGATGAATATACATTTTGATGCACGTGGTTCAAGTTTGTCTTTGAAAGGTTTAGTGTTTGTTGAAAAACAAAGGCATCCAAATGTGCATAAGTGGTCGTAATTTAGATTTTTAAGTAGAGTTTTTAAAATGGAGTCATCCATGCGAGTATTTTTTTTAAGTAAGCGATGGTCGTTAGGAGAGCTTCTCCCCAAAACATTATAGGTAATTTGGCTTGGAAAATGAGTGCTCGGGTAATTTGCAAAAGATGTTTGTGCTTACATTCCACACCACCATTTTGTTGTGGTGTGTAAGCGCAAGATTTTTGATGAATGATGCCTTTCTCATAAAACAAATTTTGGCAAGATTTGTTTGTGAATTCGGTTCCATTATCGGTTCTTATCCATAAAGGTTTCAATGAGAATTCGATTTCAATCATGTTGATAAAAATTTTGAGTACTTCATGAACATGGGCCTTACAATTGAGTAAGTCCATGGAGCATGTGAAACTTCATCAACTATAGTAAGAAAAAATCTTGATCCATCAATGTTTGGAGTATTATACGGACCCCAAACATCGATTTACAATAGTTCGAAGGATTTTGTAACTATTATTTCGTGCCTTGAAAAAGGTTTTCTTTCTTGATTTGCAGGAGGACAAATGTCACAACAAAATTTAATAGGATTTTTTGAAATAGAAATTGGCACATGCAATAGTTTACTCGATGATACGTGTCCTAATCGATGATGCCAAAAAGTATAATCATCAAATTCAAAATTAACAAATGATTTATGAGAGATGGACCTTTTAAGCCGGTGGTAACATTTTGAATAGTAAGACGATAAATGCCTCCTTCCGCTTTGACTATCGCTACAATATTGTCACTCCATGGGTCCTGTTAAAAAACTTTGTTGTCAGCAAAAATGGCTATCAATTTATTATCAGTGGCAATTTTGTAAACTAACATCATATTTTGGTTAAAAGTCGGTACACATAAGGCATTCGAAAGGGTAAATTTTGGGTGTAAATTTATTTTCCCAATAGCAGTAACATTTCTATAAGAACCATCAAGTAAGGTTACTGGTTTGGTGGTGTATCCTGTTGTAAGATTTTCTAATAAACTCAGTTTTGATCACATATGCGTAGAGGCCCCCGAATCTACTATACATGAATCACTGCCATATTTTTCGCTACTACAAAATGAACAGTTAGAGGTAGAGGAGTTACCTGCACAGCTGTTATAAGCTACATGATGTGCTTTAGTGACTTGTTTAGCTTTGATGAATCGCATAAGTTTCTACACTTGTTTTGCGAGTGTGGCAACATCCATTTGATTCTCCTGTGTTTGTTGTCCTTCATTAATTGGATTATCCAGTGCTGTTGTCCCTGCAAATATACCCTTCCCTTTTTTGCGTTGAATCTCTTTATACCATTCTTGTATCCCATTCAGTTTGATACATGTTTCCCTGAGATGTCCGATTTCATGACAGTAGCTACACCTTGTCTTCTTTTTTCACAATTCCCTTTTGTTTTCACCATCCTTACTCCAATTCTACCGTTTATCATTTCTTGGAACACTTGGTACACCAGGATTTGCTAACAGAGCAATATTCATGTTATTCACACCTTTGGACATATTATTAATGTTCCTCTATTTTCAATAGTAACAATCTTGGAGAACGCCTTACTAACAGATGGTAACGATTCCAACAACATAATTTGACTAACTATGGTAGAAAACTCTTCTCTTATACCCATCATAAAATCCATCAATTTATTTGTATTTGCTACATCCCTATTATGTTCCGCAGGATCACACAAATATTTCTTCATAGGCATTAGACTATCCACATCATTCCATAACTTCTTCAATTTCGAAAAGTATTAAGTTACGGTGTCATTGCCTTGACGTAGGTTGTTGACTTCCTGCTTTAACTGATACAGATGAGGACCATTGCACTCACTGTAGCGACTTCTTAGCTCCTCCCACATATCTCGTGCAGTTCTTACCATGAATGAATCGTAAATTTCTTTAATTGTAGCATTTAAGAGCAAAGTAATTACCTTGTTGTCAACAGTGATCCATTTCTTCATTAGAGTGTTGTTTCCTTCTAGTTTTTTCATTTCTCTGTTCACAAATCCTAACTTGTTCTTGGCTTTAAGAGAAATGATCATTGATCTGCTCCAACTCAGATAATTGTTTCTGTCAAGGACATTTGTCACCAAGGACGGAGCTAGACTCAACTCTAACGCAGTGTTTGGTTGCCATCCCCGTGACCAGGGACAGTGCACAAAACATAAAAATCCTGTCAACTGGAAATGTTTGGTTGCTGTCTCCCTATTTTTGTTCACTGCCCCCAGTTAACAGCGTCAAGAAAATTTGTTAACTTCAAAACCGTGGGATAGGGGTCATTACGTCCCTGTCAACTGAAACATTTCCTCTCCTCTTCCAAGCGTAGCCCTACCGCCGTCTCCCTTAACCATTGTCTTTGGTGTCGACCCACAAGCCCGTAGCGTCTCTTTGGTGTAGCCCTACATATCATCTCCTTGTCGAAGCTTAGCCCGACCTCGCGGTGAACGTAACG
>JANTPM010000174.1:18191-35886 GCA_025434745.1 Erythroxylum divaricatum | reverse complement strand
CATGATAATAAAACCAAACATGTTTTTGTTTTCAGTTTTTTATTAGAAATCTCAACCAAACAGGTTTTTGTTTTCAGTTTTTATATTACAAATCTCAATCAAACAGGTTTTCATTTTTTTAAGGAAAAAAACATAAACCAAAAATAGGAAACAGAAACCAAAAACAACAACAGGAAAATAGATGTGGAACCAAACAGCTCTTTAATTTGCTGAATTGATTTCAAAAAAGTATCTTTACAGACATAACTTGAGTGGTAAAAGGCAAGAGTGTGTGAGCTTATTTGAGGGAGTCATTATCGTGACTTAAACACGAGAGGAGTGACATCATTTTAAAGGAAACACGTGAGGGAGTGTATGAGATTGTTTATTACTAACCTTGTTTTGTAGGTATATTATTTTATCTACAATGTCACAGGGAGATAGTAATGATGACAACCAAGGGGGAGATGCAAATATCGCTTTCACTTTGAGAGCTATACAACAACAATTTGAGAGGTTCAATCTAGCCTTAACCGAGATTAGGGGACAGATAGATGAGCTCAGACAAGGAAGATACGAGGAACCTCATGGGAGGCGTGTAAGTGTATGCCAACAACAATGACCACCTCGTAGACCACCACCTTGGTATGAACCAGAAAAGGAAGAACAGTTTGAGGTATGCAGACCTAGGAGAGCTCAGAGAGTTGAGCTATTTAGTAGGAGAGATGGAGACCTTAAATCCATCAAGATGAAGATCCCAGCTTTCAAGGGAAGGAATGATGCAGAGGCTTACCTGGAGTAGGAAAGGAAGGTGGACTTAGTTTTTTAGTACCACAGTTTTTTTGAAGATAAAACGGTAAAGCTAGTCGTTGTTGAATTTACTAATTATGCACTAATATGGTGGGATCAATTGGTGACATCCAGGAGGAGAAATAGGAAAATGTCAATTACTACTTGGGATGATATGAAGGCATGCATGAGGAAGCTGTTTGTGCCTTCTTACTATTATAGGAAGATGCATCATAAACTTCAAAGACTCACTCAGGGGTCTAAAATAGTGGAGGACTATCACAAGGAGATGTAGATAGCTATGATTCGAGCTAATATAGAGGAGGACCCGGAGGCAACCATGTCACAGTTCTTGAGTGGTTTGAATAGGGAAATAGCTAATGTGGTATAATTGCAACACTATATAGAGATTGAGGATATAGTGAACATGGCCATGAAGGTGGAAAAACAAATCAAAGCTAGAGTGGCAGCAAGGAGTGGGGAAAATTCTAGCCAATCATAGAGTTCAAAATGGCCCAAGAGAGAGGAGAAGTCAAAAAATAAGGGACTGGACTTCAAGGAGACACCCAAAAGGCCGAATGTAGGGTTTGACCCTAATGGTACACTTAGCACCCAAGCTTCTTTTAGTAAACATTCTAGCATTAAATGTTTTAAGTGTTCGGAGTCTGGTCATATTGCGTCATAATGCCCAAATAGAAAGGTTATGTTTTTGAGAGATGACAGGGGAATTGAGTCTTAGGAGAGCAAAGGGGAAGAAATGCCTGAGCTTAAGGATTACAGTGATGTGGAGGTAGAGGAACCTGTCTAAGCCAAAGCTCTTATGGTTAGGCGTGCTCTCAATGTGTAGGAGAAGGTAGAAGTAGATGAGCAAAGGGAAAACATCTTCCATAGACGTTGCTTAATCAATGGTAAGATGTGTAGTATGATAATTGATGGAGGGAGCAGTACAAATGTAGCTAGTACAATCTTGGTTGAGAAGTTGGGGTTGCCTATTATTAAACATCCTAGCCTATACAAGCTACAATGGCTCAATGAGTGTGGAGAAGTAAGGGTGGTACACAAGCAATTGAAGGTAGGTATTATGATAAGGTTTTGTGTGATGTATTACCAATGCAGGCAGGTTCACATATTGTTGGGGAGGCCTTAGCAATATGATAGGCGTGTGATCCATGATGGCTACAAGAATAGGTACTCATTCAAGATAGGAGATCAAACCTTTGTTTTGATGCCTCTAAAACCAAAGGAGGTTCATGAGGATCAAATGAGGCTTGAAAAAGCCATGGAAGAAAAAAACAAAGGGAGGGCGAGAGTTTGAAAAAAAGAAAAGGAAACGAAGCCATTCAAAAAAATAAAAATAAAGGCTCAATTGAGAGAGATTGCACTATTGATAAAAAAATAGAGGGAAGTGCAATGGAAAAAGGAGAGTTGAGTGAAAAGAAGAGTGAAAGAAAAAAGAGTACCTTCTTTACAAAATCAAGAGATTTGAGACAAGTGTTGTACACACCTAAGCCTTTAATTTTGCTTAACTATAGAGAAATTCTTTATAATGAGGTTGACCTTGACTCTTCCGTTCCTAGCGTTATTAAATCTGTTTTGAAGGAATACTCTGATGTCTTTCTAGATGAGATGCCCAAGGGACTTCCACCTCTGAGAGGTATTGAACACCAAATAGATTTTATGCCAGGAGCTCAAATTCCAAATCGCCCCGCTCATAGGAGTAATCCTAAGGAGATAAAGGAGCTTCAAAAGCAATTGGAGGAAGTTCTAGAGAGGGGACACGTGAGAGAAAGCTTAAGCCCATGCACAGTTCTAATGTTATTAGTGCCAAAGAAAGATGGGACTTGGCGCATGTGTGTGGACTGCAGGTCAGTGAATAAAATGACGGTAAAGTATCGCCACCCAATTCCTAGATTAGATGATATGCTTGATGAATTACATGGAACTTGTTTCTTTACAAAAATTGACCTTATGAGTGGCTATCATCAAATTAGGATGAAAGTAGGAGATGAATGGAAAACAACCTTTAAAACTAAATATGGTTTATATGAATGGTTGGTCATGCCTTTTGGTTTGACAAATGCACCTAGCACTTTCATGAGATTGATGAACCATATTTTGCGTGAATTTATTGGCAAGTTTGTGGTTGTATATTTTGATAGCCTTAATGAGCATGTTTTACATCTTAAATCTGTACTAGAAGCACTTAGGTGTTAAAAGCTTTATGCTAAACTTAAAAATTGTTCTTTTTGTATAGATAAAGTTGTATTTCTTGACTTTGTTTATTTTTGCCTATGGTGTTCACGTTGATGAGGAGAAGGTTAAGGTTATCAAAGATTGGCCTACTCCTAAGTTTGTTGGTGATATGTAGAGTTTTCATGGTTTAGCTAATTTTTATAGGCGATTTGTGAAAGATTTTAGCACTATTGTTGCCCCATTAACTGAAATCATTAAAAAGAATGTTGGTTTTAAATGGAATGAGGCACAAGAACTTGCGTTTAATGCTTTAAAAGATAAGTTGTGTTTACGCCTGTTTTAAGTTTGCTTAACTTTAATGAAGCTTTTGAGATTGAATGTGATACCTCCAGGATAGGTATTGATACTGTTTTGATGTAGGGTAGGTGTCCCATTGCATACTTCATAGGTCACAACTGAATTATTCCACTTATGATAAGGAACTATATGCCTTGGTGAGAACATTGGAAACTTGGCAACACTATCTATGGCCAAAGGAGTTTGTGCTTCATTCTGACCATGAATCACTCAAACATCTGAAGGGCTAAGGTAAGTTAAACAAGAGACATGTGCAATGGCTAGAGTTCATTAAAAATTTTCCATATGTGATCAAGTAGAAGCAAGGTAAGGAAAATATAGTGGTTGGTGCACTATCAAGAAAGTACACTCTAACCAATACTTTGAGTTCTAAAATGCTTAGATTTGAGTTTATTAAAGATTTGTATTTTTCAGATTATGATTTTGGGAATGTTTATGGTGCATGTGAGAAGCTACATTTCAAAAGTTTTATAGGCATAATGGGTACTTATTTAGGGAGAATAAGCTTTGTGTGCCTATTTGCTCAATATGTGAAATACTTGTGCATGAATCACATTGTGGAGGATTGATGGGTCACTTTGGGGTGCAAAAGACATATGAGATACTTTGTAGACATTTTTACTAGCCTAACATGAAAAAAGATGTTGAAAAAATCTGTTCTAGGTGTGTTGCATGTAGACAAGCGAAATCAAAGACCTATCCATATAGTTTGTATACTCCTTTGCCTATACCAAAGCATCCTTGGACTGACATATCTATAGACTTTGTATTAAGGCTGTTTAGGACAAAAATTGGTAGGGATAACATATTTGTGGTTGTTGATAGGTTTAGTAAAATGGCACACTTTATTGCATGTCATAAAACTAATGATACCACTTATATTGCTGATTTGTTCTTTAGAGATGTTGTGCGTTTACATGGTGCTCCAAAAACCATTGTTTCAGACCAAGATGTAAAGTTCCTGAGTCACTTTTGACGTGTTCTTTGGGGAAAGTAAGGAACTAAGCTTTTGTTTTCTACTTCTTGTCATCCTCAAATAGATAGCCAAACTGAAGTGGTCAATAGAACTTTAGGATCTCTTTTGCGTGTTGTTATAGGAAAAAAAATCTTAAAACTTGGGAACAATGTTTGCCATTAGTTGAATTTTCATATAATAGGAGCATTCACTCTACTACTGGTTATTCACCATTTGAGGCAGTTTATGGATTTAACCCTTTGATGCCTTTGGATTTAAGTCCTTTGTCATTACATAAGTTATCTAACAGGGATGGACAACACAAGGCCGAATTGGTAAAGAGCATTCATGAGAAAACAAGGCAACAAATAAAGAAGTGGAATGAAGCAAATGCGCACTGGGCTAATCAAGGGCACAAGTTGTTGAGGTTTGAGCCTGGAGATTGGATTTAGGTGCATTTCAGGAAGGAGAGGTTTCCTAAGCAAAGGAAATTCAAGTTGGATCCTAGAGGTGATGGGCCATTCCAAGTGCTCGAAAGAATTAATGATAATGCCTACATGATTGATTTGCTAGGTAAGTATCAAATGTTCGCTAATTTTAATGTTGTTGATCTCTCTCCCTTTACTAATGTGGGGTCTGATTCGAGGACAAATCCTTTTAAAGAGGGAGGGGCTGATACAACCATCCTTCGCAATGGAGTTCCAAGCCTTACATATCAACCTGACAAGCTACACATGCCAAGTGGTCCAATTACAACACAACAAGCTTCAAGGCTTAAACAAGCAATGCAAGTTTTTGTTCAAGCCCAAATTACAAGTCAAGTACATAAGGAGGCCGAAACATCCATAGAGGAACACCAAGACACACCCAAGCTTGTGAATTTATTAGAGGAGGCGTTATAAGAAGCTAGCGCTTAGCCATTTATACTCATTTTTGATAATTTGAGCTTGTTATTTATTATCTCTTATTTTAGGCCCAAGGACTTATCTATGGGCTATTCTTTTAGTTAGTAGCATATGCTTTGTTTGTCTGGGTTATTTTGAGACTTATTTATTTTAATATGTTTAGTCGATTCGTAAAAGGACTTGGATCAGATTATATTCAATGGGCTAGATACTCCTAGATTTGTTAGGATTAACCTAGTTTTCATTAAATGGGCTTGCAAACCCATTCCTATTAGGGTTAGGACTTGGTCAAGGGTATTTATACCCTATTATATCCTTGTAACCCTAGATTGGATGATTAATAAAATTTTGGAATTGAGTTCTTCAAGTGAGGCGTGAATGTTTTCATGGTTACTTCAAGAAATTGATTTGCATCAATAAGTAAGTACTTGCAACGTAAATTGATTCCTGATTTATTTGGGATTGGGTCTCAAACTTATGATTTGGGATTTAATCTAGCAAGTTCTTAGAATAAAAAGATTAGGTTTTTGATTCAATAGGATTTAGGGGTTTCAAGAACCTTGTTTTTCTTAAGGTTTCTGTATCAGTTGTGTTTGTAAAATAGGGTATGATTAGCATAACATTGTTGATAGCCTACTTGCTTGACAGCAACATTGAACTGAGCAAACCAAGCCTCGAGTTGATTGTTTCAATTCGTAAAGCAATCATTTTAACCGCACACCTTTCCACTTGTAGTAACACTCTTAAAAACTAGAGGTATATGTATGTACACTTGCTCTTGCAATTTACCATGTAAGAACACCTTCTTCACATCAAGCTAGTAAAGTGGCCAATTTCGATTTGCAACACATGATAGGAGGACTCGAACTGAATTCATCTTTGCCACTGGAGCAAACGTTTTCTCATAATCGACATTGAAAAACAAAAGGTTTACTTTGATGAAGAAATATTTTATTTCTTCATGTCCTTTGATATGTACATAAGGGATATTTATATTGATACTAGGGGCTACTATTTGCATCTTTATTTGAGAATCTATAATAGAATTGATAGCTATTACAATTTTGTTACAGTGGAACATTCTAGGACTATATACAAGAAGATAAGAAATAAAATTGAGGCGGTCCTGTTTGGTCCAGATCTGTGCATATGTGGAGTTATTGTTTGGTCACGAGTCAGCCCACTTCCATCTTTTATCACCATGGGTCCATCATTTTATCACCATGGGTCTTGGGTCATACCCAGCCCTCTTATCACTCCCCCCTCAAGTTGGAGCTTCGGAGAGACGTACAGATCTGCACTTGAAAGCTAGGGCTTTGAATACGAGTGCGATGAGTGGCTTCGTAAACAGATCTGCGAGTTGATGTTGGCTTCATACATATTGAAGATTTAGAAGACCCGAGTTTGGCACATCGTTCACAAGATGGAGCTCGATCTCTAAATGTTTGTTTCTTTCGTGGAAGACGGGGATTCTTCAAGATGTAGATCGCTACCTGATTATCACAGTATAAAGGTATGGCTCCTTTTCTTTTTTGCCTCTGCTGTGGATTTGCTGATAGTGGTTTGTTTGTTTTTTGTTTTTTATGATATGGGAGACTTTTCGAGAAATATACAAAACCTAGTCAAGGACCATCGACTGAAAGGACAGCTCATCCAGTCTGCGTCGGAGTAAGCGGTGAGTTGTAGGCTTGATTCTGAGGGGTAGAATAAACCTTGATGATGTGTTCCTTTGAGATACTTGAGGACGTGTTTTATGACTTTCCAGTTTGGCTCTCTTAGTGACTTCATGAATTGACTCAGTTGTTGCGTGATGTAGGTAAGGTCGGGTCTGATGAAACTCAAGTATTGAAGTTGACCCATAATTCTTCTGTAGAATTTGGGATCGATGAGAAGCTTACCCTCATTAGTGGTAAGTTTCCTTCTTGAATCGGCTATTTCTACCCCTAGGAAGAACTTATCATACCCTAGGTCCTTGATGGTGAATTCTCTGTGTAGGGCATCTTTGATATGGTTTAAGTGTTCCTCTTTGGCACCAGTAATAAGGATGTCCTTGATGGTGAATTCTCTGTGTAGGGCATCCTTGATATGGTTTAAGTGTTCCTCCTTGGCACCAGTAATAAGGATGTCATCTACATAGATGAGGATGGCAGTAAAGTTGTCATGTTGTCCCTTAGTGTAGAGGCAATGGTCTGCCTCAGCTTTGCTGAAGCCTAAACCATTTAATTTTGTGGTCAACTCTTTGTGCCATTGCCTTCCCGTTTGTTTGATTCTATAGATGGACTTCATCAGTCTGCAAACTTCTCCCACCTTAGCTTTTGCATAACCTTGTGGTGGTAGCATATAAATTTCTTCCTCCAAGTGGCCATGGAGATAGGCATCGTTAATATCACATTGCAGTGTAGGCCACTTTCTAATTGTAGCTATAGCTAGGAATGTCCTAATTGTCACAATCCTAGCAACGGGGGAGAACACCTCTGAGTAGTCTACTCCTTTCCTTTGATTGAATCCCTTTGCTACCAACCTTGATTTCGGCTTATCAACAGTGCCATTTAGGTTGTGCTTCACTTTGTACACCCACTTTGATACTATAGCCCGCTTCCCCTTAGGTAATTTTGTCAATACTCAGATCTGGTTTGCTTCTAATGCAGCTAGTTGTTCATTCATGGAATTTACCCAACCCATTGAGTTTTTTGCTATTTCATAAGATAGAGGTTTGAAAGTAGTGCATACATTACCTATAAATTCCTTATACCTTGGTGTATGCGTGATTTGGAAGGCTAAGTCAGTCTCCTTCTATCCCTGCAGGACCACAAACTTGTAAAGTGCTATTAGCAGAATCAGGGACAGAAGTGGAGCGAAGAGCAGAGGCTTGGTGGACATAATCATCAAGGTATCTTGGTGTGGTATGGGTTCTTTGACTTCTTCTTATATTGTGATTTATGGTAGTCTCTGGATTGGTGGTAGGGTTATGTTGAGGTAGTGTTTCTTCAGTTCTTGGTATGGTTTCTATATATGGTGTGTTTGATGAGCTTGGTATGTCACTTAATCTGCCTGAACCATCATCAGTGGTGTTGTAAGGGAAAAGTGGTACTTGTTCTAGTTCTGGGTTGGTCTGTGGGTTGGCAAAGGGAAAGTTGTTTTCATGAAAGGTTACATCTCTTGAATTGAAGATAGTATTTGTGCTAATTTCCATGACTTTGTAGGCTTTGTAGTCTAGCATGGATCCAAAGACAATGCATTTTAAGGTTCAAGGGTCCAATTTCATTTTGTTAGGTGTTTTATCAAGGGCAAAACTTAAACACCTGAAAATTTTTAAGTGTTTATAAGTTAGTTTTCGTCTATGCAACCTCTCATAAGGTGTTTTCCACTGCAGGACTTTTGTTGGGATTCTATTAAGGAGGTAAGTGGCAATGAGGAGGGCTTCCTCCTAATATTGTTTAGGTAAGCTTGCTGTGAATAATAGGGCTCTGGTTATCTGCAATAGATGTTTGTGTTTTATCTCTACTACCCTGTTTTGTTGTGGGGTATATGGGCAACTTTTATGATGTAATATTCCCATGTCTGCAAAGAACTTTCTGCATTCATTGTTTATGAACTGTCTCCCATTTTCTGTTTGTATCTTTAATATTTTTATGTCGTATTGTTTTTCAATGTTTTTGTTGAACTGGGCTATTGTGGGATATGTGATATCTTTGTGTTTAAGTAAGAAGGTCTAGGTGGCTCTAGAGAAGTCATCCACGATGGTTAGGAAAAATTATGCTCCATCTAGAGTGGGTATTCTATAGGGTCCCCATAGGTCTAAATGTAGGAGTTCAAAGGGCTTGATGGTTCGGATTTCATGTTTAAGGTAGGGTTTCCTGTGTTGTTTTGCCATAGGACAAATTTGACAATCAGAAGAGAGATAATTTGAAAACTTGATTGCATTGATGTGTTTCAATTTTTCTTTGAAAACATGCCCCAATCTATTATGCCAAACATCAAAAGAAATAGAAGCATTAAGAGCAACATTCCTAGTTCTATAGAAGTCTAGAGAAGGACCTTCTAAGGTCTCTGAGGGAAATAGGTTTTCGGTAGTCAACTCATACAATCCACTTCTAGCCTCGATAGCTGCCATAACACCATTAGTCCGTAGGTCTTACAAAAATAGCTTCTTTCATACAAAAATTGCAGCAATGTCATTCTGTGTAGTGAGTTTATTTATAGATAATAAGTTCTTGAAAAATTTTGGAATATGCATAATCCCATCAAGAGTGATCTTGTCACCAATGCTAGTCTGACATATGTGCTTTACTTGCTGCTTGGTGCCATCTGGTAGTGTAATTGGTTCGTATATGTTGTTTATCTCATGTTTATGGCAATAGTCTAGGTTTGTGATCATGTATGACGATGCTCCTGAATCAACCAACCATATGCAACCATTATTTGCATTATAAACATGAGTGTGGTTTGTGTTGTTACCAGCAAAGTTTGCCAGTTAGCCTAATTTTACCTCTCTAGTAGTCTTTCCTTTGATTGCTTTAGATATTTCCTCTTGCATGAAGATGGCTATGTCTTTTGGGATCTATCCAACCTTCTCAGTGCACTCATTAGTTTCTTGTTGTGTATCCACACGTGTGTCACTAATTATGGCTAGGGTAGCTTTATTTTTCTGCCTTGTTAGTTCCTTGTACCAGTCGGACACCCCATGTATCTTGAAGCATGTCTTTATGGTATGTCCTGTCTTCTCACATTTTTCACAGTATTTATCTTCCTTTTTAGTAAATGGTTTTCTCCCATTGTTGTTGTTATTTCTGCTTCCTTGTTTGAAACTTGGATTGGATTGTCGTACCATCATAGATACATTCAAGTTTCTTTCTTTGTTAGCATTTACCATCTATTGTCTCTCCACTGTTTGCATCATGGCAAATGCTCTATTCACCATGGGCAAATGCTCACTCAACATAACCTGGTTTACTACATGCTCATATTCTTCATTTGGACCCATCAAGAATTGTAATAATCTGTGTGTGTTTTCTTTAGATATAATTTCTTTGGCAGCATCACAAGTGCATGTAGGTATTGGATCTAGGCTAGCTAGATCATCCCAAAACTTCTTTAACTTTGTGTAATATACAGAAATGGTAAGATTACCTTGTTTGAAAAGACTGATTTCCTTTTCTATTTGGTACAACAATGATCTGTTAGCTTCTCCGAACCTCTCTCTCAATTCCTTCCAAAGTTCCGTAGCAGTGGAGAATGACAGAAAGGCATCATTGAGCTCCTTGGTTATGGAATTAAGAATCCAGGACTTAACTATGAAGTCTGCCCTCCTCCATCTGGTAAGCAATGCCATATCTTCCGTTGCTAGCAAGTGCGTTCTATCCACGAATGAGAGTTTGTATTTGGCACATAGAGCTATCGTCATTGATTTGCTCTAGGGTAGGTAGTTGTTATCATTAAAGAGTGTGGTAACTAGGATAACACTTGCATTTTCAGTAGTTGTTATGGAGTATTTTTCTAGGTCTGGATTATTGACATCACTCTCAATTGTATTTGACATTTTTGGTAAACGGGTGGCATACCTTGGATCAGACCTTAGTCTCTGATACCATTAAAAACAAAAGGTTTATTTTGATGAAGAAATATTTTATTTCGTCATGTCCTTTTGATATGTACAGAAGGGATATGTATGCTAATACTAGGGGCTGCTATTTGCTACTTTATCTGAGAATCTGTAACATAATTGACAGCTGGTACAATTATGTTACAGTGGAACATTCTAGGACTATATACAAGAAGACAAGAAATAAAATTGAGGGGTTCCTATTTGGTCCAAATTTGTGCATGTGTGGAGTTATTGTTTACTTCCATATTTTATCATCATGGGTCCATCATTTTACCACCGTGGGTCATGGGTCATACTCAGCCCTCTTATCACACACCATCGGCTTGGGTAAAACCCTTTTGCTACTAATCACGCCTTGTATTGATCTACGATTCCTTCTGGAGTTTGTTTCACAACAAACACCCATTTACAACTAACTAGGCTTTTACCAGGTGGAGGTGACACCAACTCTCGTAACTGACTTTTGTCCAACGCCCTCATCTCCTCAATCATGGCTTCCCTCCACTTCGAATCAGCTATAGCAACCCTCCAATTTTCTGGAAAGCGTACAATAGATAGAGAAGCTACAAAACTTTGATAAATAAGGGACAAGGAGATATATAAAACAATGTCAGCAATATCATAACAGTACCGAGAAAGGTGACGAACACCTTAACGTTCTCCCTTCTGTAGAGCAATCAGAAGGTCCAATTCAGAATTATCAGAACTAAAAGGAATATAAAAGACAGAGGGAGCGGTACTGTCGTGATAGGTAGAGGCGGAGGTGGGCTGAGACTTTGAGCATTCTCCCAAGAACCCGACTGACCAATGGTAAATTATGGAATAGACTGTATTAAACCCTAGTGTAGCTGCTCACTCTCCTCTGGACCAATAAAAAAAATCCTCCCCCTCTTCCTAATGCCCCTTCCTACATTCTTTTGTGGACCTAGATGCTCCATCCGGACATCTTTCACCATTACCAAATGACAGGGAGGTGCCTAATGATGGTGGGTCCGCCATCTTCAACTGTAGGCCACCAGTCTCCCCCTTGGATGCCTGAATATACTTTAGAGATCAAGGATCCAATTTACTCACCATGGGACAATGATCACGCACAAAACAGGTACATCCAAACACCTTAAGAGGGACGATGAACTGAGTCTTCCCCCTAAGCAACTCCATGGGTGGCTTGTATGAGAGAGTGTGAAGGGACATTCTATTGATTACATATGCAGCTATAAGAACCACTTCTCCCCATAAAAATTTGGGACCTTCATCGTAAAGAATAAAGATCGTGTTATCTCTAAAAGGTGGTGATTCTTACATTTTGTGACTTCATTTTATGCAGGTGTATCAACACGTGTGGTTTGATGAATTAAGCCATGTTTAGTCAAGTAACAAGAGAAGTCCCTTCAGGTGTACTCTATTCCGTTATCTGACCGAAGAACTTTGATTGTAACCCCAAACTGAGTTTTCACCATCCTATGAAACTTCCTGGAACAATTAACAACCTCGTCCTTCCTATGTAAGAGATAGTCCGAAGTACGTCTACTGAAACAATTAATAAATGTAACAAACCATTCAAAATCACTAATTGCAACTATTTTACTTGGAACCCAAACATCTGAATGAACCACATCAAACTGATTCACACTTTTATTTCCAATTTTCGGATAGTAATTCCAAGTATGTTTAGCAAACTCACATTCATCATAAATTAGTTGCTTTTATTACAAACTTGAGCAAAATCAGGAAACATCCTATACAAACCTTGAAATCAAATATGACCTAACCTAAGATGCCTCCAATAAAAGACTCTTACCATCGTTTTCCAGTTCTCAACATCATCACCTCCTATTTCCATTTGGTTCCTCCTTCTTTGTCCAGATAGTATGGCCCATTATGCTCTTTACTAGTCCTAATCGTTGCTCTAGTGTTCAACTTCTTAAAACAAACAATGAGTTAGCTAAAACATCGCACAACAATTTAGATCCTTGGTTAGAGTACTGACAGATAATAAATTAATAGGAAAAGATGGGGAAACGAAGGACATTGTATAATTTTAAAATTATTGTACAGTGAATAGTTCCTTTTCTTTAACAGGGGTATGTGAATCGTTCGCTATATGAACCAACTCAAAATGAGTATAAGGATAGTAAATAGAAAAAACTATAGACTCTCCAGTCACATGTTTCGAGGCTCCAGTGTTGACACACCAAGGAGCTGAATGGACATGGGCAACATTATAAGCAATACCTGATTGAGCAAGGGTAGAAAAATTAAAGGGTTGATTAGCCAAACCGATAGCGCTACTTTCATGTATTATGGCTCAGTATTCACTCATAGTTGTTTCAAAGTCTTACCATCATCTGGAGAAAATAAATCTGATGTAGCCTGAGGTACCTCTTCTATCTCCTTAGAAATGTTGGCTTAGGCTGGCGCCTTCCCTCGACCATGTCCACTACCCCAACCATCACCACAGGCCCTACCACGTCCCCTAGAGCTACTACCACTACCACCCCGTCCAATATCCCCACAACCACCAATCTTTCCAGGTTGTGTGGGAAAGGGACAGTTGGGCCTAATGTACCCCACTTGTCCACATTGAAAGCACGTTCTCATGTCCACCTCCTTTTAGATGGCAAGAGCTGCCTAATTTAAAGAGGCTGGTGTGGAAGATACTCCTCTCCTTGTTAACTACAACCGAAATCACCTGGATGAGTGGAGGAAGACAATCTTGTGACAAAAGGTGAACTTGAACCGACTTAAACTCTAGATTAAGCCCATACAAAAAACTTGAATTCACTGAATATGTAATAATTGGTGATATTCCTTCGCATCATCTTAACATTTTGGACTGAATGAACAAAAATAATCTCCCTTGGACCATAACCTGGTAAGTTCTGCCATGTATTCTATGACTAACCGCTCCCCTTGCCACAATTGTCACAGCTAACAATGAATCTCATATGTTTGTGCTCGTTGACCATGTTTAGAATACATTTCAACAATTGTATCCCAAACATCCCTGTCAAAAAAGTAAAATACGAAGAGTTAAAGTTTCTTGTTATTCATCTCAGCATCATAAGCGGTATTTATACAAAACGTCAAATAACTAACTGAACCTAATAGTCAACGTGTCAACATATTATATAAATCTAACAATCCCTCACTATTTTCAGCAACTAAACTGTTTTTAAGACATTGGGAGCCTTAGTGTTAAACAAGAATGCCATGACCATTGAATTTTTTTTTATCTCCCACTAGTTTATTATAGGACTACCCTCAGCTAGTTTTGGAATCATTCCATCAACATAACCTTTTAACCCTTGACTGCGAATCTTCAGTCGGGTATTTGTTGACAAAGTCAAATAGGTGGAAGAACCATCCACCTTTACTGCCATTTGGAGAGGATTCAAAGAAACATTCTCATGACTCGGGTTAACTAGCTACCTCTATTTTGTGATGCTCATACTAATGTCAATTGATTCTTTACTAGTTGACTAATCAGTCTCTCCAATGTACACATTGTGGCAGGTGTCTCTTCAGCCATGACTTGATCAACGAGCAGCAAAGGAGTTACCCACCCTACAAGGTTTACTCAAAATCCTAGTTGATGTTACATAATGTACAATCAATATAATTTAATAAACTGGATAATAATTTACAAACTTCAACAAATTCAATAACTTCAATCGATGACATTAACTCATTAGGCAAAGTCATTTGCAGCAATATTAATTCACAAAAAATCATCTAAATCTACATCTAACACATTATCATAAGAAAAAATAGTTGTAAAATTAGTGCAACATTCTCTTAATTCATTATCATGAACAACCTCAACTTCTTACAGTCAAATAAGAGTTCAAAAATTCTTTTAAAGGTTGTTAATTGTTCAAATATATTATTTAATGAAACAATTGCCATATCTATAACAACTAGAAAGTAACTAACTATAAAAGAATCCTCAACTAATTGCATTTCTCTGTTGTGAATACTTTCATCAAATTGTTTCCTAATAATACAATAACTAGTTTGAAATATAGGCTTTATATTTATCTTATCTGCAAGACTTTTGACAATTTTCATACTAAATGTGAATTCTTTGTTTCTATATTTTTTAAAAAATATCATCACACCTTCTAATTGCTCTGTGATAGCGGGCCAATGCACATAGATTTATATTGTAACCTTTTACTTACCATGTTAATAGCTAATAAAAATATCATACCAAATAACCATACCAAATAAAAACTCAAAATTCTCAAGTACACTAACTAAGCTTTTCACTTCACTCTTTGACTTGGGGTCATTATAAAATCTAGGTAATTTCATCAAAGCCAATCTTATTTAAGGAATTTGAAATCTAATAACTTTAACACTTTTTGTTCAACTCTCCCAATGAATGTTAAACAATGATTTCATGGTTAAAATTATCAAGTAAAACCTTTCACCTTTACGAGAATTTGAAATAATGCATATATTTAATGGACAAATCCTCAAATGAAACTTCTTTAACATAAGAATGTCCCGTATCACTAGAGTGAGATTGAGATTATGGTAAGCACATGACATATATAATGCTCTTAGATTTATTTCAAGTAATCACTTTTAAACCTCAAAGTGTTTTCCCTTCATATTATAACTATTGTCATAACCTTGAGCCCTCACTTTATAAACAGTAAGAAAAAGATACTTAATTGCATTTAATAATTTATTAAAAAGTCCCAATCCCCTTACGTTATAGACATTAAGATTAAGAGACCTAAATGCATTCAATAATTTATTGAAAAGTCATAATCCAAATTTGCCATCTACCTTGAGGAACTTTAAAAAGTACTCCTCTATTTTTATTTTTCTATTTAACATATTCACACATCGTGCCAGCAGACTTATTTGTTTTTTATGGCTCAAATCTAGAGTATAATCAAGAATAATAGAAAATTATTTCGCCTATTTAATGTTCCTTATGATAGGTTTCTAACGATTTGGGTCAAAAGAGAAATCAACTCATTTTGAATTTTGTGATCAAGTTAATGATAATGAATTTCATGATTTTGAATGTATCTAACATGATCTTGCATTATTATATCAAATTTCTTATTGCAAATCTTTATCAATTATTTGATTTTTGTTCAACCTTACTGTTAATTCATTCCAATGCCTCATAATGATATGCTCAACATTATTCTCTTATTCTTTGAGTCTCTCACTAAGATGCTTACAATCTATAAATCCATCATTTGCTAATGTTGTTTGTTTGGTATTAGATTTGAACAACTTATAATAAAAACAATATATTTTATCTATATGTTTAGAGCAAACCAACCATTTTCTATCATTCATCTCTCCATTATTCAATTTTCTAGGATAATATTATGAATATGAAATGTTGAGAGGTATTGTCTAAAGGAAGCACATGATTCAATTTTCTTACAAGCCCTTTTTAAAAACTAAAATATCACTTACTTTATTATCAAGACTATTTTTTAAGATCATAAATATGAATCTCGTCACTTAAATTTCTAATATCTTCATGAATATAAATCTCATCACTTAAGTTTTTTTATGTTGTTCAAAATTATCTTCACCTAATTCCTTTAAATTCTCCTAGAGGAGCCAACTTTTTAATAAATTTATTAATAACCCTTGTTTAGGTTTCTATTAATTGTTTTGCTTGTTTTATTTTTTTTCTTTTTTCACTTTCAGATAACTGTTTTTTTGGTAATATCATATAAAAAAAGTATAACACAATTGGAATAGAAAAAGAACACAAGTAGCTGTATAGAACTGGAAGGAGACAAGCATAATAGAACAACAATAACTACACCATATATTACAAACATATATCTATGTAATTATATATCTACGATACAAGAAAACAAGGAGAAAATTTTAACATCATATATAAAATTTTAAAAAAGTAATTTACTATGATATTTGCAAAATGAAAAAAGATAAATTTTGATTCGAATTATCATATCATTTATGTTAAAAAGATACTAACAAGCATTAATTGAAAAAATTAAAATTAGGAAACTTATTACAAATATTAAAAAAGGAAAATTTGAGGGATAAAAATGTAATAATGAAAAAATTGAGGGACTAAATTTTAATTATGCAAAATTTTAGGGACAAAATGTAGTAATGACAATAAAAGGGAATAAAATGAAATTATGTAAAATTTGAGGGACTAAAATGTAATTATATAAATTTGAGGGACCAAAATATAATTATGTCAAACTTAGGGACTAAAGTATAATTATAGAAAATTAAGGGATTAAAATGTAATAATGACAAACGTAAGGGACTGAAATGTAATTATAATAAACTTGTGGGACTAAAATGTAATTAAGCCAGACTTGAGAGACTAAAAAAGACTATAAGCTCATTTGGTAAATAGCTTATCAGCTATGATTGACACCTTTTAGTTGTTTGACCATATTAGAAAGCTAATGAATGTATTTAGTGAATGGGCTGATTGGTCGGCAAATTTAACCCTAACCAATTGATTTTAACCCTACAAAAGGGGCGTTTTGATGTTCAGCTGAAAATGTAATATGTAAAAAATTAATTATATCCTTATTTCATAAATTTTAAATTATGCTAATTATGCTAAAGTGACATTATATGAATGTCTTAATCCGCTGATTGCCAAATAAAAGAGGATTGTTAAATAAAACCTATAATACTACGCTATCATATAGTTGTTTGAGAATAAGATGGACTCCAGTTTTTGCTTCCTCAACTTTTCCAAAAACTATTTTAGTGAAATTGAATCGTTTCAAGTCCGCGTGATCGTACACTACAACAAAACAACACATATAGCGTCGTCTTGGAAGTAGACGTCGTGAATGGTCTGAGGATTTCACGACGTCTGGAAGGACGTCAAGAAAAGATGGAATATTCTGAGACGTTGCATTAAGACGT
>JANTPM010000173.1:124955-140246 GCA_025434745.1 Erythroxylum divaricatum | reverse complement strand
TCTCTTGAAGTAAGTCCAGTGTATACTTGTGTTGACTTAGGTTTATGCCTGTAGATGATCTTGCTAATTCTAGTCCCAAAAAGTATTTTGCAGGTCCGAGACCCTTGATTTTGAAGGTGTCATCAAGGAATTGCTTAGTGCTTCAGATGAGCTGCATATCATCACTGGCGAGGAGGATGTCATCAACATAAACAAGCAGGATGATGAAGGTGTTCAACTCAGTTTTCCTGAACATAGCATGGTCGGATTGTGATTGAGTAAAGCCAATTGAGAGGAGAGTAGAGGTCAGCTTAGAATGCCATTGGCGACTGGCTTGCTTCAGACCGTAGAGACTTTTTTTGAGATGACAGACAAGGTCAGCTCGTGGAAGAGACAATCCGGGAGGAAGCTTCATGTAAAGTTCCTCGTGTAGGTCTCCATGGAGAAAAGCATTATTTATGTCCAATTGATGCAATAACCAGTTCTTTTAAGCTACTAATGCTAATAATATCTTGATTGTTGTTGTTTTAACCACAGGTGAGAAGGTTTCGGTATAATCCAAACCTTCTTGTTGAGTGAAGTCCTTGGATACAAGACGACTTTTGCATCTTTGGAGACCCCCATCGGCATTGAATTTGAGTTTGTGGACCCATTTGCAGTCGATGGCCACCTTTCCTAGAGGTAAGGTTTTAAGCTCCCAAGTATTGTTATCCTGTAGTGCCTTCAATTTTGCCTGCATTGCATCCCTCCATTGTGGATGTTGAACTGCTTGCTCATAGCTAGTGGGTGCTTCAAGTGAGGTAACTCTAGCTGAGAAAACACGATGATGGGGGGGATAGGTTGTTATAGGTCAAAACAGAGGAAAGGGTGTGAGGTGAAGTATGTGGAAGGATAGGACAATGATAGTCTTGAAGGTGTGATGGAGGTTTGCTAAGTCTTGTAGGTCGACGCAGCAATGGGATTATTTTTGGTTCAGGTGGAATTGGAGAAGTAGGAGAAGTAGGGGAAGTGTTGGATTGTGAAGAAGGCTGCTGGTTTGTAGGGTTTGAAGGTATGAAGTCACCAGAAGGTGAATTTGAGTGAATGGGCAGTATAGGAGAAGGTAGATATGAAGTGATTGAGGATGCATTGTAGGGGAATATGGTCTCATAGAATTGTACATCTCTGCTCACAATGTATTGGTTTGTGTTGGGGTCAAAAAATCTGTATCCTTTAGTGCCCGTAGCAAAGCCAATGAAAACACATTTCCTGGCTCTTGCATCAAACTTCCCTCTATTTGCTTCTTTGGTTGAAGCAAAGCAAAGGCAACCGAAAACCTTTAGAGCTGTTAAATCAGGGTTAGAACCAAATAAAACAGAAAATGGAGATTGATTAGATAGCAAGGGAGAAGGAATACGGTTGATTAGGTAAACAACATGAATTATGCAATCTGCCCAAAACTTGGTGGGTAGGTTGGCCTGCATTTTCAGAGCCCTTGCAATATTCAGAATATGCTGATGTTTTCTTTCTGCTCTTCCATTTTGTTGTGGTGTTTCAACACATGTAGTTTCATGTAGGATTCCCTTTTCTGTGTAGAAGTTTGTCATGCAAAATTCCATGCCATTATCACTTCGGATGCATTTAATATATTTTGCAAATTGTCTTTCAACATAAGAGTAGAACCCTCTTATTAAGTCTCTTGTTTCGGATTTGTTTTTCATCATGTATATCCATGTCATTCTGCTATGGTCATCCACAATAGTTAGGAAAAATCTATAACCAAGAATGGAAGGAGTAGGATAGGGTCCCCAAATATCAACATGTATTAAATCAAAACAATCTTTGGCAATTGAAGTACTAGGATTAAATGGCAATCTTTTCTGCTTAGCAAAGTGACAGATGTCACACTGGTCTGTACTCTCAAATTGAACAGCAGAATCTATTCTAGATAGAATGTGTAGCCTCTGATTAGAGAGATGTCCTAGTCTTTTATGCCATATGTTTTCTTGGGATGATGAAACATGACATAGAAGAGAAGTATGGTCTGGAAGTGTGGCAGATAGATGATAGAGTCCATTGGCTTGTTTAGCAAAACCAATCATCTTCATAGTTTTGATATCCTGAATTTCACATGAATCAGGTGTAAAAATTAGTCGGCAAGGATAAGAACTAGTAAGTTTACTGATTGAAATTAGGTTGAAAGAGAAATTAGGAACAAAAAGCACATTGGTGAGAGTAATGGAGGAAATTCTAACTGTTCCAATGTGTGTGACAGGAACAAAATTTCCATTTGGTAATCTGACATTTAAAGAATCAATGGTTTTGTAGGCTGTGAAAAAATCCAAGGAGCAAATGATGTGGTCAGTAGCACCAGAATCGAGGATCCATGTGGATGACCATAGACCAGAAAATATATGAGGTTTGGATGTACCTTTTTGATCAATTGACAGTGTATTGATATGAGGTGTGCTTACTGATGTTTTTCCTTTTGTGTCTCCTTCCTTATGTAGGATCTGCATCAGCTGCGCATACTGCTCTGAGGTGAGGCTAAAATTTCCATTTTCTTGTCTTGACTCTTTGGAGGCTGATGACCCCTCAATGTCTGAAGGTAAGCTGTCTTGGTAAACTTCAACTTGATTGACTGCCTTGAATCTGTTCTGGTTATTGTCTCTGTTTGAATAAAATGGTTTTGCACTTGAAAAATTCGGAGGGTAACCATGTTTTTTATAACATTTTGCTTCAATATGTCCAATGTTTCCACAAAAAGTGCAAATGGGTCTTTTGTTCTGTTGATAGTTCCTTTGGCTTTCAATTCTGCTAACAAAAGCTTGTGGTTCAATAATGGGTGAGGATGAGGTCTGTTGGTTATTCAGCTGTCTCTCATGTTGTGCAACCATAGCAAAAGCCTTTTTAATGTCAGGTAATGGATCCATGAGCATAATGTGAGACTTAACAGTGCTATAAGAGTCATTTAGCCCTTTTAGGAATCTGATAACGCAGTCAGCCTCTTGATAGTTTTTGAATATAGTCAAGACATCACAATTGCATTGAGGTTCACACTTGCATTTAGGCAGAGGTCTTAGGTTAAACATTTCATCCCACAACATTTTTAAATGTGTGTAATATTCAGATACAGAGAGATTACCTTGCTTGTGAGTGTAAATTTCTTCTTGTAAGTCGGATATTCTAAAAGAATCTGCTTGTGAGAACCTTCCTTCTAAGTCTTTCCAAACCTCAATTGCTGAATCAAACCAGATCACACTCTGAGCTATGGAATCTGTAACTGATCGTAGTAGCCATGATAGAACCATTGTATTACATCTTTCCCAATACATGAATAAAGGATCTTCTCTTTGTGGTGTTATGATGCTTCCATCAATAAATCTGTGTTTGTTTTTTGACAGAAGGGCCATCCGAATGGATCTTGCCCATGAATGATAGTTGGTGCCTGTTAAAAGGGATGAGACGAGAACCAAGGATGGATTTTCATTTGGATGAAGGTAAAAGGGGCTGGCAGGGTGATCTTCTGCTCGAATCACAGTTTGGGGTGGTGTTTGATGACTTGGGTTGGTAATGCTGGCATATGAAGGACCAACACCTGACATGAGGATGATGAAAAAATAATAGACAGTAAGGAAGAAGATGGAGCCAGCCTTTTGTTAACGCTCTGATACCATGACAGAAAAAGGTAACGAGGGAATAACTTTCTGGCTCATGTTTTATTGCAAGAACCACTCCTTATATAAGATGGTTTGTTACATATCACGTGGGAGTGTAACAGAAAGAAGCTTCGACGAAATGTAAAGAAAAACTAAGTAATATAATTGGTCTTGAATTAAATGGACTGGACTATTAGTCCATTTTTGGCTAGGCCCAATGCCTCAGTCCACTAACCCAAATAAGTGACCCAAGTCACGTTTAATCAGCTAGGTTTTTTCTCTCTTCATTTTGGTTTTCTTCACACGCCGCCACAAGCTCGGAGTTCGTCGATGCGCCGCCAGAAGTCGGACGGTAGATGTTATGGATGACGCCGAGCTTGAATAACAGATTTTGAAAAGAGGCCTTCGGTAGAGCTTTGGTGAAGATATCGGCTAGCTGAGCGTTGGTGGAGACCGGGAGGAGATGGATGACGCCGTTTGTTAATTTTTCAAGAACGACATGACAGTCAATCTCGATGAGTTTTGTTCGTTCGTGAAAAATCGGGCTTTCTGCTATGTGAATGGCAGAGAGATTGTCACAGTAGAGATACGCTGGTCGGAGATCTTGAAGGCCAATGTCTCTGAGAAGATAAAACACCCACTGGATCTCGCATGTTGTGGTGGCGAGGGCTCTGTATTCTGCTTCTGAAGAGCTTTTGGAGACGGTAGGTTGCTTCTTAGATTTCCATGAGATTAGAGAGGAATCGAGAAACACGCAGTATCCGGTGACAGATTTGCGCGATTCGGGGCAGGTTCCCCAGTCAGAATCTGAGAAAGCGCGAATCTTTAACGGTGAGTCTCGTCGAAATAGAAGCCCTTGACCCGGCGATGACTTCAAGTACCGAAGGATCCGATGTGCTGCTTGAAGGTGTGAATTCGTTGGAGCATTCATGAACTGGGAAAGTTGTTGGACTGCGAAGCATATATCTGGTCTTGTGGTGGTGAGGTAGAGGAGTTTTCCAATTAAGCAGCGGAAAGAACGTGGATCTGTGAGGTGATCCCCGGACGAAAATAGTCGCAGATCTGCAGCCATGGGTGTAGTAGCTGTTTTAGAAAACAAAAAACCAGTCTCCTGAAGTAAGTCCAGTGTATACTTGCGTTGACTTAGGTTTATGCCTGTAGATGATCTTGCTAATTCTAATCCCAAAAAGTATTTTGCAGGTCCGAGATCCTTGATTTTGAAGGCATCATCAAGGAATTGTTTGGTGCTTCGGATCAGCTGCATGTCATCACTGGCGAGGAGTACGTCATCAACATAGACAAGCAGGATGATGAAGGTGTTCAACTCAGTTTTTCTGAACATGGAATGGTCGGATTGTGACTGGGTAAAACCAATGGAAAGGAGAGCAGAAGTCAGCTTAGAATGCCATTGGCGACTGGCTTGCTTCAGACCGTAGAGGCTTTTTCTGAGATGACAGACAAGGTCAGCTTGTGGAAGGGTCAATCCGGGAGGAGGCTTCATGTAAACTTCCTCGTGTAAGTCTCCATGGAGAAAAGCATTATTTATGTCCAATTGGTGCAGTAACCAGTTCTTTTGAGCTACTAATGCTAATAATATCCTGATTGTTGTTGTTTTAACCACAGGTGAGAAGGTTTCGGTGTAATCCAAACCTTCTTGTTGAGTGAAGCCCTTGGCTACAAGGCGACTCTTGCATCTTTGGAGATCCCCATCGGCATTGAATTTGAGTTTGTGGACCCATTTGCAGTCGATGGCCACCTTTCCTAGAGGTAAGGGTTTAAGTTCCCAAGTATTGTTATCCTGTAGTGCCTTCAATTCTGTCTGCATTGCATCCCTCCATTGTGGATGCTGAACTGCTTGCTCATAGCTAGTGGGTTCTTCAAGTGAGGTAACTCTAGCTGAGAAAACACGATGATGGGGGGATAGGTTGTTATAGGTCAAAACAGAGGAAAGGGTGTGAGGTGAAGTATGTGGGAGGATAGGACAATGATAATCTTGAAGGTGTGATGGAGGTTTGCTGGGTCTTGTAGATCGACGCAGCAATGGGATTATTTCTGGTTCAGGTGGGATTGGAGAAGTAGGGGTAGTGTCGGTCTGTGAAGAAGGCTGCTGGTTTGTAGGATTTGGAGGTGTGAAATCATCAGAGGGTGAATTTGAGTGAATGGGCAGTATAGGAGAAGGTAGATTTGATGTGATTGAGGGTGTGTTGTAGGGGAATTTGTTCTCATAGAATTGTACATCTCTGCTCACAATGTACTGGTTTGTGTTGGGGTCAAAAAGTCTGTATCCTTTAGTGCCCGTAGCAAAGCCAATGAAAACACATTTCCTGGCTCTTGCATCAAACTTTCCTCTATTTGCTTCTTTGGTTGAAGCAAAGCAAAGGCAACCGAAAACCTTTAGAGCTGTTAAATCAGGGTTAGAACCAAATAAAACAGAAAATGGAGATTGATTAGATAGCAAGGGAGAAGGAATACGGTTGATTAGGTAAACAACATGAATTATGCAATCTGCCCAAAACTTGGTGGGTAGGTTGGCCTGCATTTTCAGAGCCCTTGCAATATTCAGAATATGCTGATGTTTTCTTTCTGCTCTTCCATTTTGTTGTGGTGTTTCAACACATGTAGTTTCATGTAGGATTCCCTTTTCTGTGTAGAAGTTTGTCATGCAAAATTCCATGCCATTATCACTTCGGATGCATTTAATATATTTTGCAAATTGTCTTTCAACATAAGAGTAGAACCCTCTTATTAAGTCTCTTGTTTCGGATTTGTTTTTCATCATGTATATCCATGTCATTCTGCTATGGTCATCCACAATAGTTAGGAAAAATCTATAACCAAGAATGGAAGGAGTAGGATAGGGTCCCCAAATATCAACATGTATTAAATCAAAACAATCTTTGGCAATTGAAGTACTAGGATTAAATGGCAATCTTTTCTGCTTAGCAAAGTGACAGATGTCACACTGGTCTGTACTCTCAAATTGAACAGCAGAATCTATTCTAGATAGAATGTGTAGCCTCTGATTAGAGAGATGTCCTAGTCTTTTATGCCATATGTTTTCTTGGGATGATGAAACATGACATAGAAGAGAAGTATGGTCTGGAAGTGTGGCAGATAGATGATAGAGTCCATTGGCTTGTTTAGCAAAACCAATCATCTTCATAGTTTTGATATCCTGAATTTCACATGAATCAGGTGTAAAAATTAGTCGGCAAGGATAAGAACTAGTAAGTTTACTGATTGAAATTAGGTTGAAAGAGAAATTAGGAACAAAAAGCACATTGGTGAGAGTAATGGAGGAAATTCTAACTGTTCCAATGTGTGTGACAGGAACAAAATTTCCATTTGGTAATCTGACATTTAAAGAATCAATGGTTTTGTAGGCTGTGAAAAAATCCAAGGAGCAAATGATGTGGTCAGTAGCACCAGAATCGAGGATCCATGTGGATGACCATAGACCAGAAAATATATGAGGTTTGGATGTACCTTTTTGATCAATTGACAGTGTATTGATATGAGGTGTGCTTACTGATGTTTTTCCTTTTGTGTCTCCTTCCTTATGTAGGATCTGCATCAGCTGCGCATACTGCTCTGAGGTGAGGCTAAAATTTCCATTTTCTTGTCTTGACTCTTTGGAGGCTGATGACCCCTCAATGTCTGAAGGTAAGCTGTCTTGGTAAACTTCAACTTGATTGACTGCCTTGAATCTGTTCTGGTTATTGTCTCTGTTTGAATAAAATGGTTTTGCACTTGAAAAATTCGGAGGGTAACCATGTTTTTTATAACATTTTGCTTCAATATGTCCAATGTTTCCACAAAAAGTGCAAATGGGTCTTTTGTTCTGTTGATAGTTCCTTTGGCTTTCAATTCTGCTAACAAAAGCTTGTGGTTCAATAATGGGTGAGGATGAGGTCTGTTGGTTATTCAGCTGTCTCTCATGTTGTGCAACCATAGCAAAAGCCTTTTTAATGTCAGGTAATGGATCCATGAGCATAATGTGAGACTTAACAGTGCTATAAGAGTCATTTAGCCCTTTTAGGAATCTGATAACGCAGTCAGCCTCTTGATAGTTTTTGAATATAGTCAAGACATCACAATTGCATTGAGGTTCACACTTGCATTTAGGCAGAGGTCTTAGGTTAAACATTTCATCCCACAACATTTTTAAATGTGTGTAATATTCAGATACAGAGAGATTACCTTGCTTGTGAGTGTAAATTTCTTCTTGTAAGTCGGATATTCTAAAAGAATCTGCTTGTGAGAACCTTCCTTCTAAGTCTTTCCAAACCTCAATTGCTGAATCAAACCAGATCACACTCTGAGCTATGGAATCTGTAACTGATCGTAGTAGCCATGATAGAACCATTGTATTACATCTTTCCTAATACATGAATAAAGGATCTTCTCTTTGTGGTGTTATGATGACTCCATCAATGAATCTGTGTTTGTTTTTTGACAGGAGGGCCATTCAAATAGATCTTGCCCATGAATGATAGTTGGTGCCTATTAAAGGGGAAGAGACAAGAACTAAGGATGGATTTTCATTTGGATGAAGGTAAAAGGGACTAGCTGGGTGATCTTCTGCTCGAATCACATTTTGGGGTTGCGTTTGCTGATGACTTGGGTTAGCAATACTGACATATGAAGGAACAACACCTAACATGAGGATGATGAAAGAAATAATAGATAATAAAGAAGAGAAAAGAAGGAGCCAACAGAGAGAAGAATATCAAGCCCTTTTCAATGCTCTGATACCATGACAAAAAAAGGTAATGAGAGAGAATAACTTTCTGACACACTTTTTTATTGCAAGGACCAATCCTTATATTGGATGGTTTGTTACAGATCACGTGGATGTGTAACAGAAAGATGCTTTACTAGGTGCAAAATAAAAAAAGGGTCTAAAAATATAGCTGGATTTGAGTAAATGGACTGGACTATTAGTGCATTTTGCTAAGCCCAATACCTCAGTCTACTAACCCAAATAAGTGACCCAAGTCATGCTTAATCATCTAGGTTTTCCTCTCTTCACTTCGTTTCTCTTCACAAAAATTGCAAAATAAGTCATTGCATTAACTCTTTACTTTAACACGTGGCTTTATTTTTAGCAAGTGAAATTGACACGTAGGACCTCTACAATTTACTAAAAGGATACATGGTTAGTCAGTACGATGGTCATTACTATTCGGTATATCTTGTTGATTTTTGTGGCAATGACATAATAAAAGTATGATTACGACTCGAGCTACGGTGGGCCATACTGTCTTAAGAAGCGTGAGAGAGAGATGTGAGATAAGAGGGTAAAGTAAGAGAGATGAGTTAAGAGAGAAAAATATATCACTTCATTAAAAAAGCTACAGTATACAAAATGTCTTTTTATATACATCATCGGTAAAAGCTAATTAACTAACTGTAATCACTAACAAGCTAATTAATTAACTTTAATAGAACTACACAATAATATAAAAGAACACAATAGTTTTCACATACTGCTAGCCATAACAGGTGCATCGCCTGGTCCAAACCTAGTGAGGGATGGATCAAGCTAAATACAGATGAAGCAACAAAATTGTCAAATCGAAATACCTCTACTGGGGGGCTCCTCCGAGATAGCACTGGTTGTTGGGTGGGAGGTTTTGTTCAAACTATTGGACTTTGCTTGCATTTGAATGCTGAATTATGGAGTGTATATTCGGAATTAAATATGGCTTGAGAAATGGGATACCAACATGTGAAACTTGAAGTCAACTTCTTGGTTGTTATCAACATTCTCTCCTTGTCAAACTCGCAAACACCTACGCATTCCTCCTTGGTGTAAGCTATTCATGCCTTACTAGCGAAATCCTGGACGGTTCAAGTTTGTCATGTATTTCGTGAAGTTAATCGGTGCGTTAATTGGCTGGCTTGTCATGCAACATTGTACATCTTCGGAATTACTTATTTAATACACCCCTTTTTGGAATGCCTTGCAATCCTTTATGAAGATATGTCTGGAGTCTTAACCTAAATACCCACTGTTTAGGTCTCGCTTTTATTCTTTTGTATTAAAAAAATAAAATTAATAATATATTGTAATTGAATAAATAATATTTTTATATTAATAATATATTATAATTAAAATGAGCAATATTTTTATAGCAATTTTGATTGGATTTAGATGGTTTGATTAAATTTGATTATTTTCTTTTTTATATATGTTATTTTATTTGAAAACATCAAAATAACATTATTTTCACTTGACACATTTGAAGAACCGAAAAGGATTGCAGAATTTGATTCCTTCTCAAATCTTAAAAATTATGATAAAATTCATGTCTAATCTAAATTTCGATCAACTGACCTAATCAAGTAGAGAAGTAGAGAAAGACTAGTCCTGGACACAAGAATACCGTCCATATTAACAAGGCATAAAAACTCCAAAATGTAATGGGTTATGCATTCATTATTTCACATTCAGAGCATTGTTTATTATGCTTTGAAATGTTCCCACTTTTAATCACTCCCACGTAAAGTTGCCACTCCCTTCACTCCACTCATAACAGTAGTGGTACTAAACAGTGAGGTATCATTATTTTCACTTTTAGAAGTCATATTTTGTAGGCGAATTTAATTACTTTATCACCTTCTTAATAACTTTCGTGGTAACTATACTCGCGGAATTACAGGGGCTCAAACATGATCTCCAACTCACGTAAAACTTGGAGTACCATAGTGTGCTTATGGAAATTGATTGCTTAGCTATGGTTAATCTTATTTCCGACTTACCACAACCCTATCATCCTCACCTTGTTCTTATTCGGGATATCCAGGACCTGTTCGCTAAACAGTGACACTGTTCCCTTCACCATGTTATTCGCGAGAGCAATCATTGTGCAGACTTCCTTGCGAAGATTAGATCGTCACAACTGTCCATGTGGTCTTATTAGTCGACTCCGCCCTTGGGCTTCGTTTGCGCTTCGAAGACGACTATCAATCTATTGTCTTTCTGCATACCTAACTTTTCCCGCCCTTCCCTTTCTCACCAAAAAATAACTTTCGTGGTAACTATATTGACTATATCATTTTGTACTTGTATTTCCTATCTCATAAAAGCTCAGGTAAATAAGATTTTACCCAAGTTTAGCCTCAGACTAGAAAGATTAAAAAAAAAAAAAACATAGAGCCTATTCGTATATATACGGAAAAATAAAACTCAACAACGCTAACCTGAGGCTAAGTAGTAACAGTTTCCCAGGACCTGCAATTTCTAATCCTGATGTGCATAATACTCTTCTCCACCCGTACCAACTCACAGCACTGTCTTCGTCGTGCCTGATCCTGCAAAACACATAAAGAGTTAAAAGCATAATTATTTGCCACTTACAGAAGTGGGGAATGATCAAACACAATTGAGAAACGAGAAAGGGAAACCAAATATTAAGGTATCCCTAAGCACTCACTACATTACAAATCTTTATAATCACAAACTGATTATATATGATTTTTGGGTTAAATACACTTTAACATGGTGTTTAACCTTCTTCTTTTGGCTATCACAACATTAATTCTTCAACATTTTGTCAGTTTTATATTTATTTTACCCAAAATAACAAAGTATTAGAATTATTGAATTCTATTGTGATGTCATTTTAGAATATAAATGAGCATAAATTAACAAAATATGACAAAAAATTTTGAATGAAAAAATACAGAGTTAAATAATAATTTTTGGAATATAACAATAAAAATAAAAATAAAAATCAGACTACAAAAAGAACTAGATTTTTTATAATAAGAAAAGCTTTATTCTTTTCCAAAAATAGATAAGGTTAGAAATAAACTTAACTTTGGAATTGTTTTAAAGAGTCGTTGAACAGTCAAAATTTAATTAATTCATTTAATACAAAAGCCGTTTTAAACTTTTATACACTAAATTCAAATAAATTTAACCTTTAAGTCGTTGGAGGTACTTAGAGAAATTTATGATAGATAAAAATTAATTAATTAATATTTTCTATTATAATTTTTTTTATTACCATGCTACTCTTTATATCCTAACATTAAGCCACTCTAAATGCAAAAGTCTAAAATTGTCAAATTTCTAAGTGTTATCATTTTCTAACATATACATATATATACATATCATATATGAACTTGTATGTTAAAATTGCCATGCTTGTATTGCTTCATGTACGTACTAACCTTGGTCCAATAATCTGGGTCCATCTTAACCGAGGACACGAGCGCTCCACTTATTGACAGTGCTTGTGTATAAGCTGCACTTTTACTGCACTTATTATCAGGAGTATAAGCAACCCTCTTGTAACCAGTCAATGTCCCTCTATCATCCACTGCATTAAAACGATTCAACATGAACGTAAATGGTCGTTCACAGGGGTTGGGACTAATAGGTCGGGTGTTGAATGTGAATGGACCATTGCTCCAGCTTCTCCAAGTTTTAAATGTCCGTAATGGAGTCTGCAAGTCCATGGCTGGCAACAATAAAGGGTATAACTGGACCGTGTAGCCCCACGATACTGATAGGGACCATTGGCGCTTGTGATCGTGACAAAAGGTCTGTTGTAGGATTCTGGGCGGATCTAAATGGTATGGTTTGGTGAGAGTCCTGAGTGATTCTAACTTGTCCTGGTCAGGAAATAATGGGCTCAAATGGTCAAGGTGGTGAAGTGACACAAGAGGAGCTGATGGGTGTGCTGCCAGTAGACCATAGGGGTTGTCTCTAATGTCCAGCTGAAAGAAATATCCAAAATATATTTAATATACTCTTGAAGAAGTTATTTATAAATACTAAATTATTCAAATAAACACGAATGAAAGAGAGGCCATCCATCATTTAAAAGAAAGTGCTCATTTGCCACTCTGTTAATCATTTGAACATGCATGGTTCCATTTTAATGACCTCAAAAACAAGCTGACCCCTTTTCCTATAACCATCATCGTCTATGACCATTTATGCCGTATGTTACAGTCAGATACTTGCCAAAGGACAAGACCATTATGTTTAGTACAACGTTTCTAAACAATAATGCAATGACATATCGTAAATTAAATACAAGCTTTTGTCTGATATCCTTTGTTTACCTTGTTAAAGTATCTGACAAGAACATGTGCAAATGTTGGATTTAAGAAAGATTTACGAGCAATTACTTAAAGACACGTTCCTATGAAATTGGAACATCTACATTTGCCTCCTGTATAAAAGTAGGACACGTGTGCGTTTGTCTTGTTGCCAGACAAACAAGGTCGGAGGGTCAGAGACTCAAGCCTTTTACTTAATCTTTTGTCAGCTACGGACCGTCGGCGGTCAGCCACGTAACGGGAAACGGAAATTTAGATAAATAAATAAAAAACCTGGTGGAAGCCACGTTCTCTGGTGAGGCGTACACCTATCTCACTGATACACGCCCAAATACGCTGATCAGAGCCGTAGAACTTAAAGTAACGGTCAAGACAACCGTCGAATACAGCGACCAATCTTTCCGCCAGCGGGTAGCTGATCGCAAACCCTCCGCCACCAAACGCCATGTCGTACGAATGCATCACATTTTGCTCCACGCTCTCGGAGTTCCCACCAATATACCACATCTGATTGTGGTCGTACTTCGCTAACACCGATACCAAGTTGTGAGTGAAATACACAGTATCATCGTCGCCCATCACGAACCATCTCACGTTGGGTAGTCCTAGCTTAAACGTATCTGTTATAATCCTCGCAATCCTCACCGCTGATCTCGAGCTCGAAAACCTAAATCGCTTCCACTCCGGCGACGAAACCCGGCACGGCGGCTTCGGAGATGTAATATTAGTGGTAGTTTTGGGGATTGTGTCTAACCAGACGAAACCGCGAGTGACGTTGGGGGACCACCAGACGGAACTATACAGACTCCTCTTGTCCCACGTGGCAGTGGATCCGCCGAGGCCGAAGACGACATGGGAGATGTTGGTGGGGCCATCGGCGCGAGGATACGGTGAGCTCCGGGTGATGTTCGGGGAACGTAGCCAATGTTGTCGGTCGTAGAAGGAGGTGTAGATAGCTAGTGACATGGAGGAGACTAGACACAGAAGGAGGGAGACTCTCGCGATAACTGCCAACACCTCGCAAGTTGTGTCGGGGACGGAGAGAGATTTCAGTTTTTGGACTTGATCCCGACTCGTCCGCGAACGAGTCTGACTCATTTCCTCCTTTCGTTTTCTCTCAAGTCCCTCAAAAAAGAAGACGTGACTGTATCGATGAACACAGCCCCAGACCTTCGGAGCTCAATCACAAAGCTCCTATGGCGATTTTTACAGATTTTAATGGGGTCGCAGCTCGATGAAGGGAGAAAGCCAGGAAACGGGAGGCACCAAAAGAACGAATCTATCGTTGGTGGATGTTGAACCATATGGATGTGGCTTGGGCTTGGGCGTGGGACGTGGGGAGTGGGAAAGTGGAAAATGCTTTGTCTGGTGGCGCATTTGTGAGGTCTGTCGTGCCATTAATGCATTACGGCCATGTTTGTGTTAGAAATGTGGTCTTCGATCCTTAGTTTGGTTCGATTCACGCATAACTAGTGTGTAAAACAGGGTAAAGTTGTTAACGATCTAACGGAGTTATGATTAAACAAGATTACATAACCTTTGCTCCTAAAGAGTGTCTCAGCTGACTGGAAAGTATCCTTAAAAGTAGAGACGGTAATAAGTTTCGAAATTTTAAATTTAAAATTAAAATATCATCTTAGCCATTCGTTTAAAATCGAATAACATGACATCAATTTTTTCGAATTTTCGTTAAACTGGATCGTATGTTAGAAACGCTAACTCGAATCCAAGAGATTAGGAATCCATTTTCAAGATGGTAGTTATGTTTCGTGGAAACCTAAATAGTAGCGTGGTCAATGCGCGAAAGGTTCATTGGGTTAAATTAGGCCACCAATAAACTTTTTTTAGCTAACAAAGTGTTTTAGGAGGGTCTTAATTATGAGAAGACGTTTTTAAATTATCCACTCTCAGACTAATCTCCGCTCGTACCGAGTCAACCCATAAGAGATAAAGTACTGGCCAAACAGATTTTTCTATTCTCAATACTTGAATTTGAGACCTCTAATTAAAGAATAAGAGTATTAAACCACTCATCCAAGCTTTATGTCATAGTCCGACGTCAATTTATAATGCACCAAGTGGGTGAAAGAAAGGAATCAGGCACCTTGTGTCTCCACGTTGAGATGGGCGGACAGATGTGTAATTGACTTGATAAGTGCCAGTCATCAGGAACTAAGTGACATTTGTCGCTCTATCATTTGTGTTTTTCTTTTTTTCTTTTTTTTACTTTATTATGGCACAGTTTAGAACAATGAATAGGAGGGTGCCCCAACTCCATCGTTTCCTAGTACATGTACATCTATCGCTTTCTAAGTCAGTCGTCTCACCTTGTTTGAAAGGACAATGAAAAGACTCTATTGGTTAGATTGATCAAACCGAAATTAATAGTTCAAACCAATGTTTTAAAAATCAGACCGGACATTAAACCGATCGAAGAAAAGATTTAAGGTTTAGAGGTTTAATCGGTAGTGAACCGCTATAAAACCGGTATATAATAAATAAGAAGTAAAACTTATAAAAATGAGTAAAAATAAAATATATTATTGAAACAAAAATACATCAATGTCTATTATTATATAATGAATTAATAATAAAT
>JANTPM010000173.1:103083-116160 GCA_025434745.1 Erythroxylum divaricatum | reverse complement strand
TATCACTTAAGTTAAATGGCATGAACAAAGACCATCTTGCCCCTTCATGTTAGGTCTTAAACTTCCCAACCTAAGTGCCTTGCCCATTTTGCCCTTATAAATCTTTACCCTTCCATAACTACTTATTCCATACTAAACTCAAATTATGCTTAATTTGACACTAAAACTTCCAAATAAAATCAAACTATGCAATAAATCCTACAAGAAACAATTCATGCTTATTGACATAAATCAAAGAAAAATTTGGAGCCCAACAATCCAAGAATTCTAGAGAAGGTAGTTTTAGAGAAACTGGTTGACAATCAAGATATAAGGCCTTTATATATCAATGGCAAGCCAACTTCAAGAAGCTTAGTTAATAATGGATCGAATGTAAATATTATATCAACTTAAATGATAAAATTATCATTTTATATAAAGATGATGTAAATTTGATCCTGACAGAGGTGTCTGTTGTTGCATTTACTACGGAGACTACTAAGGCACGAGGAATTCTTCCTGTGATTGTTAAAGTAGAATAAAGTCCTCACTAGTAGCTTTCTTTATTGTGGACACATAGGCAAGTTATCAAGTTTCAATGGGGAGAGATTGGATCCATTCTAATCAATATATTCCTTCATATCTTCAACAACATTTGTTTTTGTGAAAAGCAATGAGTTGGAAATTGTTTTGACTTATTCTTAACCTTTTCATTCTAAAGTGGATATAGTAGATACAAAATTCTATGATTATCAAGTGACACTAGCTCAAATTCAAAAATTATTTTATAGAGAATGTTCAAAAAATAAGGGTGAAGAAAAGTTAAGGTCAGAAACAAAGATTTTGGGGAAGAAGACTGTCATTGTGCTTGTTAATAGGTCGATGAAGTTTTTAATTATAGAGGAACTTGATGAATAGACTTTTATAGAAAAAAATCTATAGTAGCTACAACCCCATAGATATGTAGCAAATCATGGAGAATTCTGAAGATTTATAAGGGTGTGAGAATCTCGAGTTGGCTTTTTAAGGAACAAGAATTCTCAATTATAGATGAAGGTCAATTAGAAGATTTGGAATTTTCCCCTTTAAAATCAAAAACCACTCAAAGAAATAAATTTGAATAGTTCAACAGAAACTCAAAGTGTGTTTGTTATTAAAAACATTGATCTAAAAATAAGAATGGAATTAGTTGAACTTGTAAAGGAATTTAAAGATTATTTTGCGTAGAATTATATTAAAATGTCAAGATTAAGTAGAAAGTTAGTAAAATCTATGCTTCTTATAAAGACCAATTTTGTCTTTACCCTCAACCTCCTAGATATTGGTCCAAAGAAGCCGAGTTAAAAATAAAAAAAGAGATTGAGAAGTTGTGTAAGGCTGGTATTATTAGATTGCCTATATATACTAAATGGATAGCCAATGTTGTACCTGTAGTAAAGAAAAAAGGCAAGCTAAGAGTTTATATTGCCTTCAAGGATTTGAATGTTATCACTCCCAAATATGTGTATATGATGTCAATTATGGATTCTTTAATTGATGCAATGACTAAACATTTCTTGTTTTCTTTTATAGATTGTGCTTTTGGTTGTGATATAATTTTTATAACTGATGATGATATCACTAAAGCGACCATCAAATGTTTTGGATTAATATGAACATTTGAATAGATTGTGATGTCTTTTGGCTAAAAAAACTCTAGAGCCACCTCTTAAAGGGCTATGAATGCTATCTTTCATGATCTACTAGGCTACACTTTAGAAGTTTATATAAATGATATTCTTACGAAGTTTAAGAAGAGTATGAACTATATCCATATATGAACTATATCCATAATTTAAGAGAATTTTTTTAAAAGATGAGAACATATAATTTGAAGTTAAATACTTCAAAGTGTGCTTTTAGAGTAAAAGCAAGAAATTGTTTAGGATTCTTGGTCCATCAGAAAGGGATTGAATTAGACAAAAATAAGGTAAAGGCAATTCTAGAGGTAGCCACCTCAAAATAGGATAGAACTTTAAAGGTTTTTAGGCTAATTAAATTATGTCAAAGAATTTTTTGTTAATTTGGCCAGTGAAATGAAAGAATTCTCAGATCTATTAAATTTAAAAAAATTCTAAATAATTTCATTAGGAAGAAAGGCATTAAGCGATATTTGATAAGATTAAAGAATGTTTTACTAAGCCTCCAATTTTGATGCTACGTTGGAAGGGAATACCTTTAAAGTTATATATTTCTACCACAGAGGAATTCATTAGGTGCTTACTAGCCAAAATAATGAGGCATGTCATAAGTAGACTATTTATTCTTTAAATAGAATTTTGACGCTAATATAAAGAAGGTATATCCTAATTATGAAATTATGTTTGGTTTTGTATTTTTCCTACTCAAAATTAAGACATTATTTACTTTAAAAATAAAGCTTGTGTGGTTTTGTAAATTGATTTGATGGAATATATGCTAAACAAACTAGTTATTTGGGGAATATTAGAAAGTGATTCATGACACTTGTAGATTTTAACCTAGTTTATTATCCTCAAAAGTCAGTAAAGGGTCAAGCGTTGGCTAACTTCTTAGCAAGCCACCCAATGACAAAAATTTAAAAGGATGGGAGCATTTAGTGTTTACTTGTGAAAGGAAACCTTAGGAGTTGAAATCCTATAGCTATAACATAGAGAAATTAACTGGTGTTAGGATAGTCATTACTTCACCAAACAAAATATAAACTCTTCTTTCCCTGAAGATGTATTTCTCATGTACTGATAATCAGGCTTAATAATTCGCTTAGAACTTTTAGTAGATCTCAAGGCTAAAAAGGGTACTTATTATAGGAGATTCTCAATTATTATTATTATGGTAAGTGGTAGGAGAGTATAGGTGCATAAGTTTAATTTTATCACCTTATTGTACTATTATAGTTCAATTACTAAAATTCTTTGAAGATATTGAATTTCAACATATTCTTTGGGAAAAGAATTAAGAGGCGAATGAACTTTGTCAAATTGCCTCTACGTTAAGGATGTTCGAGAAGCTCATTCATAAATGTGTTATTATATAACAAAAATCTCATCTATCCATCTATAAAAGGGGGATTTCTTTATAAATTTTTAATGTTGATAAAGAAGTCCCTCAAGATTGGATAGACAAAATTTAAAACTTTTTGAAGTACTCTGGTAAGAAGGTGCCTCATAAAATTAAATTACAAACACTCTATTTTGTACTGACTGGGGGAGTCTTATTTTGGTAAGGTAGTAATGGAATTATTTTAAGATGTCTGGGGATGTGTAAGGCATTAACAACAATGAAACAAGTTCATGAAAAGGAACGTGGGGCTTATTAGTTTAGAAATAAAATGAGTTAGCTCATTAAGCATCATGGTTACTATTAGCCGTCAATATTAAAGGATTGTACTCCCTCCTATTCAAAATAAAAGTCATTTTAGATATTTTAATTATTCAAAATAAGTATCGTTCGCTTTTCATGCATGATTATAAATTTATTTCCAAAATTACCCTTTAATTTCTCTCACATCCTAAATAAACAGATTATATTTTCAAGGCACTTCAACATGCAATTAATAAGGGTATATCAAATATTTCATTAACTTTCTTAATAAGAGTGCATCCTTCTAAAACGACATTTATTTTGAATAGGAGGAAGTATATCATATGCAAAAGAGGTGCCAACAATGGCAGAAGTATAGAAGAATAAAGTAAATTTAAGCCTTTGAGTTGCATTATATAATAATTACGCTATGGCCATTTAAGGGTTAAGTCATTAACCTTATTGAAAAAATATACCCACCTTCGTCTAAAGGACATAATTTAAATTTGTTGGTAGCATATTAGTTTACTAAATGGGTGGTGGCTCGACCCATGAAAAAGGATAAACAAGATGTCGTTGTGAAGTTCATTAAGGAACAAACTATTCATCAATTTGGAATTTCATAATCAATACTAAGTGACTAAAGGACTATGTTTATTGGTCAGGAGGTTAAATCTTTTCCCTAAATTATGGCATACAATTAAATTCGACTCTTTATTATGCTTAAGCTAATACACATTCTAAAGCATCAAATAAAGTAGTCATTAAAATCTTAAAGAAAATGTTAGAGAAGAATCCCAGATATTGGTATAGGACTATTTGAGGCTTTATGGGCATATCAGACTTCTAAAAGTTCTGCTATAGGGGTTAGTCCTTTTACTTTAAGGTATTGCCATGATTTCATTCTCCTTATGGAAGCAGTAATCCCATCTCTGAGAGTGGCTAAGTAGAGTACAAGACATTTGAGTATTTTAATGCCATGATGATGGAACTACAGGATCTAGATGGATTTCGTCTTCAGGCTTTGAATAATATGATTAGACAAAAAGAAAAGATGGCAAAGTTTTATAATAACAAAGTTCATAAAAGGCAATTCTAAGAAGGTGATTTGGTGTGGAAAGTGATTTTGCCACCTGGGACGAAAGATATAGAGTAGGTAAAATGCTCTCCGGATTGGGAACGACGATTTAGAATTCATAAGGTTCTGGAAGATAACTCCTATTGGTTATCTAGCTTAGAAAGCGAACTTTATAAATGTTTTATTAATAGGAAGTATTTGAAACCATATTTGCCTATTCTGTGGGAGAGATCGGGTGTGAGAGAACAAGAGTAAAATTCTCCAACAAATGAGCGAAAACTAAAATAACTGTTCCAGTAATAATTATTTGAAATTAAAAACCTAATAGGTCAACCTGTAGCCAATAAATAGTTTATGAAGCATGCAACCAATTCAAAGTTAATCTAAGTCGAAATACCGAATCTCACCTTATTTTTCAATGCAAGAAACTTGATCTTCTTTAGCTTGCTAGACCTGTTGTTTCCAAAGCTGACTTCTTCCTTTTGCAGCATCGATGATGTTCCAAGCTGTTTAGCCATTTGCTTAACCTCACTGAATTCCTAGTTAAGTTGTTAGCCATCTTGCTTTAGAGTCTCTTACTTTTGCCTAATCAGCTGGACGACTTTTTCATGCTCATCAACTTGATCCTTTAAGGAGTTGAATTCTTTATTTAGTTCTTAAATCTGTGCTATGAGGATTTTTACCTTTAGCTTCCTCTGCTTTATAATCTTCTAAGCATTTTTGAAAAGAATTAGTTTCTCGAAGTAGAAAACTAGCTCATCATAGGGTTTCTCAACGGAGGAATTGATGCTACATCGTAAGTTTCAGGTACTCCTTTTATCAACTTTTTAGAATTAACTGATGGCATAATACTGGAAGGAGTGTTAGATGAGACATCCAGGAAACCTAGATCAGAGACTTTCTCAAAAGTTGTTGCTATTGTCCAAACGTCTCCTACCTACAAGATATAAAAGAGCTCATCAATAAGTGTGGAGAATTTATGTAAACATAAAGGAATTCTTATTTTACCTTGAAATGACTTTTATGTTCTTGGTTATGGGAAACTTCTAATCTTCCCAGATTCTGGTTCATAAGAGGGCAAGTTGTGGCAGGTTTGATCATCTATGGAAGAAATTTAAAGATATGAGTGCGAGTTGAGAATAAAATAAAAGAAGCTAGGAATGAGTGAGGTATCATCACCAATGTCTTCTACAAACTTCTCAGGAGAGGAAGAAATCTCATATTTAGTAGTAGTTTCTTTAGTAATAGTAACGCGTACTGCGGAAAGATCGATGACAATTTGATAGAATAAGGATACACAGGGTTTGATTTCTACAACACCTCTTAGAAACTTGTTCCAAACAATCCCGATGATCAAAATAAAACCCAAATAAACGAACAATCAACACGCCACAATTGAGAAAACAATTGATAAGTGAAAAGATGGTTCGAAAAATAACAAGAACAAGATAATGATGTTTCTCTCTTTCAAAGCCTACGGCTTTTTCACAATTTTGATCTGAAAAGTTGTAAAACCCTAAAACATAAGTATTTATACCTAGGTCAAATAATAAAAGGTTGGGCTAAAATACATGGAAGCCCAAAATAAAACGAAGTCCAAAAATTAAATAAATAGGTTTGATATCTTCTTGGGCTTAAGTGATGAAGCATTAAATAGCTCAAGTCTTCGTGTTTTCAAGCTCCAAGTATATCCAGTCTAAGGATTTGAGTTAAGTGGATTAGTTTGGGCTCAATTTCATTAAACTCTCCTCCAGTAAGCTCGAAGTTTGCCGTCTTCTCAAGATCCTTACTCCTGCTCACATCATATGATGTCTCTGTTTCTCTGTTGCTTTTGGAGATTGAATGAATGTGGGCGTGTAGAAACTTAGAAGGAACGAGGATGTATTCTCTAAATTTGATAAATGATTTATTTTTTTAAGTGATTTAGAAAGCAAAATATCTGCTCCTTATTTAATAAAAGTGTTTTTAGTGACGTGAGATTTTTAATAGAATGCAATAGAATATGACATAATGAAATATAATATTAAAAAATTATTATTTAAAAAAGATAAAATATTATACACTATTATATAACAAAATGTTATTTTGATGAAAGGTTTATAATGTAATATAATAAAAAATTATTTATTATTTTACATTCCATCTTAAGCTCTCTAAATATGAGATCTTATATTTTTACTATTCAGGATGAAATGGGATGTAATATGAAACCATCTTCTTCCATCTCATCTTATTTTATTTCATTATAAATCTTCTCTTAAACCATAAAATAATATTATTCCATTACTACTTTATTAATAAACCATCAATTAAATATAACCTTAAATAATTAACTTTTTGAGAGCGAGACAATTAAAGGTACTTAGTTTATGTGATGGTTGAACCTAAGAATACACTTTTAATTTTTTTACAAAAGTTTAAATAAATCCTTAAATATTTGATATTTATAAGTTCGGTTGTAATATTACCTTTTCGCAAAAGAATGTGTATTAATAATGTAAGAATTAATATATGAAAAATATTAGATTTATTGATGTAATAGCTAAAAATCGAACGCGTTAATTTCATAAAAATAAAGATTGTTTTGTAAGACTGTAATTTTATTTGGTTAACTTATAAATTGTGAAATATTTGATACTTATTTAAATAATTCTTCATTAAAAATAAATATTTAATTTGTATATTTAATCTTTGACTAATATATTTGAGCGGATAATGAGCTGATATTAAACCCGTTTAATATTTGGAAAAAATTAACTGAAATATATTTGAATTTAATTAATTAATTAAAATTGAGTCTAATTTTGACCAATTTGGTTTAATTTATTAATTTTAGATCAATTTAACTTAAAATTTTAAAAATTGTTATAGTTAATCATATATAAAAAAATTTATTAAACTCGAAGTTTATTTTAATCAAATTAAATTTAGTCATTAATCTTAAATAAATTTGAATTAAACCCGAACTAATTTATCATCACTTCCACAAATCGGAATAGAGAACTTTATCCTAAAAGGTATTAAAAGCCACATGGATCATCATGGTCGTTTTCTTGCAACGACTGGAAGTATAGATTAAATATTGTGGCCCATTCGTTTCCAACTTTCAGTACTCAAACGTCAAATATTAAGAACGGTCGAAATCGTGGGAATCTTACATTAGTTATTAGCAATAAAGTGTTACGCTGCCAAGTTCAGATTGTAGGCCTTTGTGGTTTTACTTGTTCAACGTTTCATGAACTTTGATCAATGACTATGTCCCCTCGTTATGTTGCTTTATATAAAGCTCTATTAAAACTTTTATATTAACCTTGTAAAACCTAAAAGTATTAATATGTATTTCAGTTGTGAATATCACAAAATTTCAAACCTCAAATAATCAATTTCAATTTACTGCACAAAAGATTGGACCTCGTGATAATTCAATAACATGTAACAATAGACAGCCTCAATTTCTTCATTTATTAATGTTCTTCTTATTGAACGTTCTTATGTTCGTCCAAGATTTGTGAAAATGGATAAGTTACCATCAACATCACCCGTTTCTCTCCCATTATCATTATGAGAATTTTTTCTTTCTCATGTGTGAATATAATATGCGACTCAAAATAATGTGAACAAAATGGATTAACTTCCTTCACAAAATAAGCAATACATATCGAATCTTCAACTCTAGCCCTTTTTCGATATTTTTCTCCAAGTAATTAGCCTTTGTATAAATATATTGAAATTAGCCTTTACATAAACACATGACAATCATGACTTCTCATCTTAAATAATTTGTACTTCCTCACATACACACAACTTGCCAAGTTTGAAACATAATCATCGAAAAACCTTACACTTTTCAACCATTCAGACAAAATTTCTTTTCTTTTTTGTCCAAAGTGTAACTTGTTTTCAGATATTTACTGATATGAAGATCTTTAAGTAACTTATTCTTTCTACAAAAAAAGTTTCAAACCAGATCGTGATTTTGCATTGTCTTTTTTCATCCCATCAATGTTCATTATAATATTAAATAAATTGTCAAAAATATTTTTTTCAATATGCATCACGTCTAGATTATAACATATCAATTTAGCTTTTCAATCCCAAAAGATACTTCGTTTTCTCTAATCAAAGGTTTTACTAATGCTTGTATTAACATCATCTGTAATATCCTGTTATTCATGTTAGAGCTATAATTGTGAAGTATGAGAAATTAGGAAAATGCACATCATGCATAATTAATAGTGACATACACATTTATTTTGCACATTCATATTATTGTACATGCATTCATTGGCATTTCCGAGTAAATTGGTTTATAAATGAAAATTGTGGATTTATTTAGAATGTATTACATGTGATTTGGTAATTTTTGTACATTTTGGATATCTTAAAAATTTTGGTGAATTATTTTGAACTAAAAAAATATTTGGAGAGTCATGTTATTATTTTGGAATTTTTTGTCAATTTTAGAAATTTTTGTTATATTTTTTTTAGTATTCAATATACATATATATATATATATAAGGGTGATCAATGGAAGAGTGACATGTGGGAGCTTTACATGTTGACACATGGCCCACATGCAAGGACACACGGGGTTAAATGAGTTGCTGGAGATTTTTGTTCTTTCATCGAAACAAGTACTTTACCAAACTCTTCTCTAGCTCATCCCGAAACATCAACTGTTGCATTATTTTTGCTGTTGCTTTACTCTTACCGGCTAGAGACCCTGTGAACCCAAGTAAGGAGTTTTGATGTTTTTTTTTCTTCTTCTTCTTTCTTTCTTTTAGGTGTTTATCTAACCATGCATGTATAGGTTTAGAATTAAGGCTGCGCCGCTGCGGTGATATATGAATTAGGAATTGTTCAGAGTTGTAAGTTGATCAAGATGTGTTTTTGTTATGGTTTATACGATTATACATATATGGTTGAAGTTTATGCTCTGTTTTCTTGTTAATATGCGTGAGCATTTTCTAAAATATTTGTTGGAATTAAAATGAGTTTGATAGTAAGTTGTAATGAAAATGAGAAGATTTTGAGGGGAAAAAAAACTAGATGATGAAATGAGATTGATGTTTGATAGTAAAGGCACGCAGAAGCAAGGTTGGGAGGTACATACTCTGTTTTCCTTATATATATGCATAAATGTTTGGGTAAAGTGAGTGATGGATTTTTGGGAGGTTGGAGTTAAAGAGAACTTAGAGGAGCGTAGTGTTGTGTTTTAAGAAGGATTAAAATGACAAAAAGAGGAGAAATGCAACATATGAAGATGGGAGAAAATTGCAGAAACATGGTTGTTGCTTACGTGAACAGTACAAGTTTGTTATGTATGTATAAATTTTGAATTTTTGATTTATTTGTGTTGGGCTTATTTGTGATGGAAGTGGTGATTTATTTAACAAATATAATAGTTGTGATGTACAGGAATAAAGCACAAAAAAAAGGAAAAGAAAACAGAAAATTAAACAAGTGCAGCAACTTTGCAGGAAAACTGTATATACCATTTGGTTGTGATCATGTATGTGATTTTGAGTTTTGAGAGGTTTTGACAGTAAGTTGAATTGTAATTGGAGCTAAAATGAAGAGACAATGTGAGGGTATAAATTAAAGATGATAGGGTAAGTGGAAGAGAGGAAGAAGAATGAAGAGAATCTGCAGTTTTTGTAGTATGTAGCTCGATGAAGAAGATGAAGGCTGGTAATCTAGAGAGAGAAAAGGTGATGAGTTATTAGTGTGAGTTAAAAACTTGAGTTTTTCATTGAACAACTCTCAATATTTTGCCTATAACTCTTTCATCCGAACTCCAAATAACATGAAAATTCAACCAATGGATTCCTAAGACATTTTTCTTTCTACTCATAAAAATTTAGAGCTATCTGAATTGTTTTGAAATTGATGTATAGGATGAAAGTTTGGAAGTCTGCTGGAATATTATGAACTGAAAATTTCCATGATCATGTTTCAATTTTCTAATTATAACTTGAGCTGTAGATTTCAGAATGAGTTCGTTTTTCATTCATAATAAACTAGACACATATTTATGCAATTTTTATGAAGAGGTTGAATTTTAATTCTATCTCTATGATTTTCAAAATTGGCATGTAAGTGAGTTGTAGCTGAAGTTGAAGCACTGTCAGGGACAGAAATTATGTCCTATAGTTATTGAATAAACTGTATTGATGTTGGCCGAATTAGGCTGATTTGTCTTCACCAAAGTTGTAGCTTATTCTCTTATCTTTAAATTGATATAAAGTTTGTAATTTTTGGATGTCTGAGCTGAAAGATATGAGTTGAACAATTAGAGGATATGATCATATGCTAGCCAAAAGTTTAAATGTGCACAGTCTGAGGTATTTTGTGCATAACTCATTGGATACTAAATCGAATTGAATGATCTTGGAGGCGTTAGAAACTTAAGACAATGTAGAACAACTTTACATGAGGAAGTGTAGCCTATTTTTGTCATTTACCCTACCAGATTAATTATGCAAAGTTGACCCGAAATCATATGGGTAGAAAAGCTGAAGTGATTACTTAGGTTATGAAATTGATTTCACAATGTTTTATTTTAGTCCAAACTATTAGTACCAAATGATATTAATGAGGGCTTTGATATCTAATCGATTTGATGATGAAAGTTACAATAAGATACCCGAAATTGTCATTAAACATGCATTGTGCATACTTTCTATATATTGATGTGCATAAAAGAAATACTTGTATATTTGAGCAAAAATGTGATATTTGTGAATGTGTTGTATATGTTTTAGGGGAGCTAAGTAGACGCCAGACAGACATTACCGGACCATCCAGGCAATAGCATATTGGAGCGTTTTGTGAGTCAACCTAGATGATTTCCTAGGATTGAATTGTTTTGAATTTAATTTAATTTATTACATTTCCAATATTATTAACTGTTTGTGAGTTGATTCTGGATTCCGGACCTGAGGTCCGAGGAGTTTGATAGTTGGGCATGTATTGGGAGTGTTTTTGACTTGATATAAATTTTTGACATTTGATTCTTTATGAAAGTTGAATGCCGGACTTAGGTCCGATGACTGTGAATTTGTATGAGATTGTGATATATGAGATTTTCTGAAATTGTTGCATTTCATACAATGCATACTCAGATAAAGGCATTGTGACTTGAGTTGCCAATATGAAATGCTTCCACGTAGAGCTTTGCTCCGTGATTTTATGATTTTTTGCTTAGAGCTATGCTCCATGATTCTGTTTGACTGAGCCCTATGGACCAGTATTTAAATAAGTTTGTAATAGGCACTCGGTCACAACAATAAGAAAGAATGCGAGTCTCATGCATATAATATTTAATGATTTACAAAGATGAAACGAATGATAAATTGTCATGATCTATTTGTTGTACTTGGCTATGTGGATTGCGAGATTATATGATACATCATGTTGTGCGAATATTTGGCATGCATGCATGATTTGAGTGAATATATGTGAGATATGTGGTATGTGTTTGTAATCTGGTGAAATCATCAATGATGGTTCACTCATTGAGTTCGCAAAACTCATAAAAATTGCAACGTGGTTTTTCAGGTATGAGACAGGAGACTTAGTTCTTAGGCAGGACTAAAGGACCCTTTGGATTTTGTTATGGATCAGAGGTTTGTCAGCTGACTCCAGGAGTATCTTGTTTTGTATTTTGTTGTATTTTCGTTAGAACCTATATGAGATCATGTAAATATTTGTCTAAAGGAAATAATGTAAACTTGTGTGGAGTAGTGTAATGAATGGTTTTTAAAATTTAGTGATTTTCGATTATGTTAGATGATGCCATGTATAATTTGGTTTTGCTTTTGCTCTAGCATGCCATTATCATAGGATATGTACTTGAATATGCTTAAATGTTTGAGTATGTATCATGTGGTAGTGGGATGTTGCATTTTGGTATCAGAGCATGGTTTGGCATGAGTTTAGATGTGATAATTAGTGAAATATTCCGATAATGATCACAACTTTTGTTTGTTATAGGTCACCTTCTATAGGAGATCCAATTCGTGAGTTAGCTAACATGGAGTCCGTAGGAGTCAATTTAGAGTCTCCTATACCTGAGTTTGCTCAGATGCCTCCGAGAATTCTCGTAAGGCGAGAAAGACAATATGATAAGCTGAGAAAACAAGGGGCTGTGGACTTCTACGGAAGTACAAACCCGGTTGAAGCAGAAGGGTGGCTTGAGCGAACCGAAAGAGTGTTTGACCATATGTGTAACACTCCACTCCCTCATGACCCGAACCCGACATCGATGGTGATATCCGATTCCATGCCCTGTGAGGGTGGCGTGCTACATCACTCAGTCCAAACTCAGTATAAATTTTTTTTTTAAACATACACATATTTTACATATTATGCGGAAAATAATTTACATAAATAATTATCAGTAAGTTCATTGACCATGGGGGCCTTTTTGTAAATACAAAGTAATCCAGTCTGTTGACTTTACAACATGACCTAATCATTTGTAAAAAAATTCAGAAAGTACAATTTTTCTTAGACACTAATACAGACGCGAACTGATCCCGATCTCTTTTCTCACTCGTATGCGATTGCTATACGCTCGTTGCCTAACGGGGTATACTTCTGGGTCCTGAAAAATAATTACAAATTTTGGGTGAGTTTTGCGAACTCAGTGAGGAACCATCATCGATGGTTCACTCAATTCATGCAACACATCGTTT
>JANTPM010000173.1:53817-73013 GCA_025434745.1 Erythroxylum divaricatum | reverse complement strand
ATTTACCCTTTTTTTTTACTTTTCAAGAAAAAAATTTACATTGTAACTCTTTGGTAGTGAAAAGAGCATGAATGCCTTTTAAAATAGCTTAATTAATAGACAATTCGCATTGATCTTATTTGATTTTTAATGCAATTTAAGATATCAAAATGATGTTATTTTATATGATTAACTAAAATAATATTATTTTAATTTTAGAATTTTAATTATATAAATTTAATATAATATTATTTTAATCAATAATAGCAAAATTATATTATTTTATCAATTTGACTGACTGATTTATTGATATAATTATGACACGCTTATATTAAATTGGGTGCTTTAACAATGTCACTCTCCGTTATTGTTTCATTTGAGATCAAGCTAGGAACATCATGTCTAGCATAAAAGTTAAATGATTTACGTGAATGACTATGGATGACCCCATTATCAAGTGATTGATCTCATCAAGAGGAATCAACTGGTTTAAGTACCTTAAGGCCCAATTGTAGGTGCTCCAGGATATTTATGCAACACGTGTTTTGTTAAGTCGGGCCAGAGTTAGTGGCACTTGATGGATTCACCTGGATCATGATTGAGCTTCTCTGATGGGGCTCACATGGTTTCTTGTTTCGACAAGTCGTCTTCGAGCTGCCAGAGAGACAGAAAACTTCATTGATCATTACCAACTACAGATATTTCAGACAAAACAAGAAACAGAATTTGCAACCCACACAATCCCTTGCAAACTAGCGGTAGCCGCAAAGTTCTATATATTTGGCAACGAACCCCTAGCCACAGATGTCGATAAATCGAACCGGTTTTACTTTTTTAGTTTAAATTCAGTCGGTTTAATTAAGTATAAAAAATTCAAATTTTGATTATTAAAAAAAACGATGTTATTTTAATTAAAATTTAATTAATTATTTAAAATATTATTTAAGTGAATTATATGGACATGATATTATTTTAATTTTAGTGATTTACATATTAAAAATTAAAAGGTTTATAAATGTTTTAGATTAATTAATTAATTAAATGAGTTAAAGTAAAAAATTGAACTTAAACTAAAATTATATTAGAGGAGCAGTTAATATGAAGTTAAGTTTCGATCCAAAAAATGTTATATATGTATAAATATATACAATTTTAAGTTGAATTTAAATTATTTAAATTTAAAAAGTTGAATATGTTCAAAACTCATTTGTCTCAAACTCGGGTCTATTATTTGTTTTCCAAGACAGGCTTGGGCCATCCTTAGGTTTAGATGCTTTCCATGGAAAAAGCACATCCGAGAAGTTAAATGGCAGAGCAGGCCATCAATCTTGTACAACGCTCGCTCAATCTGCCCGCAGGACACACGCACGCACACAGAACTTGCACCTTGAAAGCAAGTAAAGCACCTGACAAGAGAAGTTGCAGCTTATGATTCCCGTGACACCTTGCATCGGATGCCAGAGAGCAGCACTCGGCCACTAATATAAATCGTCACAAAAACCCAGTTTCGAAATCACTGTAAAGAGTGATTGTTTCTGTGTTTGTGTGCGTGGAAATGGAGAGCAAGCGAAATGGTGATGGGTCAAGCTCCTTCTTCGCAATGCCACTTCACTATCCAAAGTACACCAAGAAAGATTACGAGCAGATGCCGGAGTCTCAACTAAACATACTTCTCGCCGATTACGGGTTGCCGATTACGGAAGAAGACTTGGGTTGGAAGAGAGAATTTGCCATTGGTGCTTTCGTCTGGCCTGAGGTTTATGACCAAAAACAAGAAGAACCCAGTAAATCATCTTGCATCACCTCTGATCAACCCAACAACGGCAAGTCAAAGTTACTAGAATTTGCGTTTCGAGTGTTTGGATACGCATAGAGTGTATTGCGGCCCTGTAACTCATTTCGAAATTGGAATAAACAAATGGAAATAATAATTAAAATTGAAATAAAACTTTTAACAATAAAAATCAACATCTTGAAAATATCATAATAATGTCTTGATAAGAACATAATATTATGTTTAAATTTCAGTTTTAAACATAATTAGGACATCAATTTAGGAAATTGAAATTATGTTTTTAGATCATAAGTATTCCATTTTCTGGGTGAAAGAAGTAGGGAGGTTTTTTTCGAATAGCCTTTCGATTGTGTTTTTGCATAAAGGAGGTTCTTTTTTGATAATCCATCTTTTCTTTTTGTTATGTACACGTTGCAAGAAGCTTGCTTTATTTTTATTGATGTTGGTTTTGATTTAGATCTGTTTTAGTTGTTTGGAGATTGATGTGTTGGAGCTTGAGGTTAAGGATAGAAGATTTTATCGCTATTTAATTAAAGGGTTTTAGTTTGTCGCTATTATATCTTAGATATGGTTTGTTTAAGCATTTGTTTATGTTGCTATTTTGTTGTTAATGGTAGATCTGGTTTTATAGTGTTACCATTACGCTTGAGATCTATTATGTCTTATTGGTTTGATTCTAAAAGTGTTTCTTTGGATTGCATGTTGCTGATTGTTTTCTAACTTAAGAGTATAAAGTGCTTGACTTTACATGGTAGATTCAAATACTGGTGGATTCAAATGCTGCGACTGTAATGTATGAATCAGATGACATAATAATTTATTTAGTTGGGAAATATGATACTCTTATGCTATCACTTGGTCATCTAACAGTTTGTATATAATCTGATGTTATTCTTCTTGGAGTTTAATTTCCATAAATGTATTTTGGTTGATACTCAGACACCAAAATCATTGTTGAAGTTAAAGTGCTTGAAAAGATTTTGGTATTATTTGGAGGAAGAGAGGAAGGTTAGCTAAGCAATGCGGTCTTTCTCCAGCTGCTAATTATCCAAATTTTCGAATCCAAAGACGACCTTGTCCAAGATTGATACACACAACTCAGATAAATGGTAAATAGAACTTTGCACCACATCAGATATATGCATAACTTTGCAACATATAAGTTATATTTATCTTATAAATTTCTTAAAACTTTATTTTCTAGATTTGCATCTCCTAATGAAGATATGTAATATTTTTTAAGCTATTATTTTTTTGAAATTTTAATTTTTTATTTTATTCAAATATTATTTTAATTTTTTTTTTTACTCTTTAACTAACATCATTATTTTATTGTCATATCTACATGTGGGTATACCAGAAATAGCCTCTCTACTATATAAGGGTAAGATTACGTACTATCAGACATCTCCAGACTCTGCTTTATTATTAAACTTCGGACTGGATGTGATGATAATGATGATGATAATTTAATTTAGACTAGAAATTAATAAATTTGATTAAAATTAATAGAATTTAAATATTTGAATTTGATCAAATTTGAATATGAGTTTATAATTTTGCCATAATTTGACTAAATTTTATTCTTATAAAATTTATTATAATTCAATTTTTTTAAAATACAATTTATTAATTTAAAACATAAAAATAAAAAATATATTAGTAAATATTTGTCATAATTGTTTTAACAAAAATATTCTACAATAAAGTATGAGATAAAATTTGTGACTATTTTTATAATTTAAATGGGTTTTTAAAAATAATTTGATAAATAGTAATTTTAATTTGTAATGTCATGAAATAAAATTTAAAATAAAATATTTTTAAAATGATTGAATTTTGTTATCTTTTAATTAATTTATATATAACTATATTTGTTAATTGGATTATTGGGTAGGAAACTATGATTTAGTGATGATCACATGAGGCCCATTTATGAAGACATGCCATGTCATCAATCCGAAGAAAAAAAAATCCAACGAAACTCAGTCACAATCAACCGTCGATATGATATCCATCGACGGCTAAGATTGGACCAATAGAGGATACGCGGATAGCTAAGTCCCGATTCTCGACGGTAGTCCGAGGCTATATAAGCCACCAATTCTCAATGCTGGTATCAGATTCAGTCACAAACCATAAATCAATCTGCAATCTTCGTTAAGCGATCGAAAATGTCAGGAAGAGGCAAGGGAGGCAAGGGACTGGGCAAAGGAGGAGCGAAGAGGCACAGGAAGGTGCTTCGTGATAACATCCAAGGCATCACTAAGCCTGCGATTCGGCGGTTGGCTCGAAGAGGTGGTGTAAAGAGAATCAGTGGTCTGATTTATGAGGAAACTCGCGGCGTTTTGAAGATCTTTCTAGAGAATGTTATCCGTGACGCAGTCACTTATACGGAGCACGCTCGCCGGAAGACGGTTACCGCCATGGACGTCGTTTATGCTCTCAAGAGGCAAGGGAGGACATTGTATGGCTTCGGCGGTTAGGTTAAATTGTTGCTAGTATATCTTGTTTAATTGGCGAATGTAATGTTTGAAATGCAATTGAAATAGATCAGATTCTGCTTCACTTGGCTTTCTGTTTTTTAGATTTCAAATTTTCAATATGCACCGTAAAACTCTATTTTATGCGAATATTGGAGGGAAGCACAGAGTATCTTAATAAACTAGTAGCTTGAAGGGTGTCTGTAATTTTCGAATGAGCTCATTAAGATTGAAAGAAAACATAGCAAACAATTTCAATTTCTGTTCGTTTGATCACTGAACTTTCTAATTCCTGGTATATCCAAAAAAACAGAAAGAATCCATCTTCAGTGCAATACTTTTTTTTTCCCCCTTCCTTAGAATGGAAACTAAACCAGTAAGCAAACGTTACAATTAATCACATCTTCTCTACAACAAAGTAACAAATACAAAAAAGATTCAAATACTAAAACCGCCTTCGTATGCGTCTGCCGTTTGGATTCGGATTTGGTGATTCTTCAGCTGCAGCTCCGTCTGTAACTATATCTAGTCCATAAATGCTGCTACCACTCCTCTTCCTGCTTGATTGCATGCCTGAGTTCTCATCTCCCGATGCAAGTGTCTTTAACAGTTCACATAACAAAGAAGGGCAGTTCTCTTCCAGGTTTCGGAACCCTTCTGAGTCCATTACCGCTGCCAAAAGACGAGAAAGATGTATGAGCCTACTTTCAACAGAAACACAAAACATGAAGAAAAAGTGGAATGACCATATGATCATGCTTCTGACAAACGGGAGAGAAATTAAACATGGAAATATCAAAGCACAATAAAAGCGACGTTGGCGGGCTTCACTTACATTTGAGTGGTCTAAAAAGTGCAAATCATAACCTGAAACTTTCACAATTGAAAGCCTATGAACAAGACTGACCTCCTAAATTTCCCGGATTTGCAGCAAATTTCAAACAGATGGCCTTGAGTTGGGAAGAGTGATGTTGTTCAGCTAGTGCAAGTGTTGTCGCAACTGTATCGGCAGTGAGCTCCTCACACAACTTTGATGCGCATAGCAACTTCAGTCTGTCTAAATTGTAGAGGTCAGCCGCAGCTAACAGATGCTGCAACATGTTGAAGGATGTGCACATAGATGATGAGCCTGTAACTTCAAGTTCATCTGGAAGTTTGTCTGTATATATGAACAGAAGCATTGCCTGCAAATAATGGAAGAAATATTCAAGTCTATACCCCTGATCTAACCTGAAAAAAGTTCACCTCAGGAAAGAAAATTCCATGCAGATGTAAGCAGACAAACTTATCACCAACAATACATTTCAAGCACCATAAATATATTGAACAAGTCGGAAACCTCATAGACAAGAAGGAATTAAAGTGACTTTGCGTACTCATCCAATAAGAAGAAACTGCAAGCAAGCACTCTTATAAGTGAAATTTTTTGAAAGATAAGATGATAAAAAAAACCAATTGAAAGTAGATGTGCATAATTCATTGAAAAAGTATATACCACCAAATATAGAAATCTCATGCTTCATGGGTTATTGGGATTTTGTCCAAGAAGTATAACTCCATCGTATTTTTCTATAAAGGTCTCCTTGACATTATAAATATTTTGGGATCACAACTTCTTCCAAATGATTTTGAAAAAGCAAGCACTTTTCATGTTTACCAGATGCTGATTGCTTGGAAAACCAAGGGTGACTAACTGTGAGTTCTTTTGATACAACATTGACATACAGTCAAGGATGATGGATGTGAACTGAACACTTACTACCGGTGTGCTAAGCTTACCAAAGCCTGTAAACAAGCTTATCAAAGTTTTCACACATTATATTATGATTCAACAAGCAATATTCGGGTTCACAAAGAGAATATTTGAATCCAATGAATGCAATGACAGAGTGCACACTGATGGCAGAAAAAGAAGAAGCTTACCTTGAATATTGATGGATTGATGTCATTCACAACCACTTTATCTAGATTATCATCCCCAACAGGTCCAAATAACTGGGCTCTGAATACATGTGAACGAGCAGCAAGGATCAACTTATGGGCCTTAAAGGTTTCACCTCCAACCTCAAAAACTATGTCACAGCCGACCTCAGAGTCAAACATCTCCTTAAATCCCTGCCCCATATCTGAAGGTGGAACATGAATGGAGTACTGTTTCGGCCCTTCAAGACGAGTACTAACAACACCAACGGTACAATTCATGACAAGACAATCATCCTTTATGTAATCAGATGTTTCTAAGCTTGTTCTTCTAAAGAAACGCTTGTAACCCCTGGAATAGGTAAGAAACAGCAAAAGAGGGGAAGATTAACATTTTTAGTACATCCTCCATATCCAACTTAAACTGCCCTCTCCCTTCCAACCCAAGAAAGAGCATTCAACTAGCTGGAAAGCACTAATTTAACTTTTTCAACGTTTAAAATAACTTATTCAAAGATGCACGATACTCCTGACAATCTACAACAGCAATGCGAAGAACATCTGGCAACTTTTTCACAGCATATTTGTAACATCTCAACTAACTTACCTATAATCCTCAGCTATGACACCTATAATACCAGTTGCACAAAAAGTTCACAACTCCTTAATCAAAAGCCAATAGTTTATCATCATTGATAGTACAACAACTAAACTCATATCCAGAAACGAAAACCACAATTGACTATACATAAACGGTGAATCAAACGAAGTAGAGAAACAAACACATTACCACATGCTTCCTTTATACTTGAGTGTGTAAGGTCCACTCTCCAAAGCGCGATCAAAATGACTATGCACCTTATGCTTCCCTTTCCCACTCTGATCAACCAACGTCAGCTCAAACAAAGCCCTCACATCTGTCCCTTCGCTAGCCAAAGCAATGAACACAGAGACATACATGCAATTATCCTCTGGATTCTTACCGTCTGGGTAGAAATAAATTGCCCAATCATAACCACCAACCGTGAATACATCACTCGATATGCACTTGCCTACCCCCATTCCTTTCGCCAACGAATAACCCTTTATGCTGAACTGATGCGAGCCATTGACTGTCTCGTTTATCGACTTCGAGCACGATTCCTTATCGAAATCGGGCACTAACTCGCCCATAATTAGAAAACCCTCTTTCACAGCCAAAAGCCCAAACCTTGCCCGAAAATCTCAGCTCTCAATTGCAAAATCGTACAAATTGCACACGAACTTCAAAGAAATGCACATATACTGATGCAGAGACCAGTCTTAGGGCCAAAGGTCACACCGTACGCACAGAATCCACAAACCCTAAAACCATTCCTCGTCAAAACCCACGAATTCAGGTTCACGACGAAGAAACCAAAGGAAATTACTCGAGAGCGGGAGTCCAATCGACAAGCAGCAATAATTGGCGATAGATTCGGCTCGCCGGAGAAGAACGACAGCCAAGCTACCGGTGCGAGAGAGCTAAAGAAAACTAGAAAGAAAGAGCAAATGATGTCGTTAAGAATAAATAGCACGCATTAATCTGTGACGGGTAGGTCACGCGCCGAGGAGAAGGGCGGTGCAAATTTTTGATTAAATAATAAATATACTCACAGTAATTTAATTTTAAAAATAATTTTAATATTAATTAAGTAAGTTATTAATATATATAAAGTAAACTTTAATAAAATATAAAATTAATTAATATCATAAAAATTAAATAAAATATCATTAATTAGGATAAAAATAAATTATATAATTTTAAATTAAAAATTAATAAATAAAATTTAAGTTGATTAAAATTTTTTAATGTGATATTTAACATTAAGTTTAGGTATATTAATAAATGAAGTCAAGTTAAAATTGTCGTTAACTCGACTTAAGTTGATCTTAAGACTTACTTTGTATTTCTTTTTTTTGAGGTTAATTAATTTAAGTTTAATTTAAATTGTATAAAATAATATTATTTACTGTATAATTACCCGGGTCGGGTCAAACTCATTTTGCCATCTCTTGCTAAGTTCCGTACCAAATACAAATCAATCAAAATTAACCGCCTTCACCGACACACGTAACTAACAAAACACAGTATCACACTCTTTCACTAACATCAGATAACGTAACAGCGGCTGCTGAGTACTCGCCACATCGAAGATATATAGTGCTCGTAAACCCATAGATGAAACCATCTTTGATCACATGGATCTCTTCAAAAACCCTCTGATCTTGAAGATCACATCTGTCGTTTTCATCACTTTAACCTTCTTTTACCTGGGCAAGCATTGGTCTAATGGAGGTTACCAGCAGCTTGTGTTTTTCTCTACGCCGGGCGAGTCCGTCGGAGTTTCGCCCAATTACAACAAGGATTTTAATGTCAGCGATCTTGTTTTGCAGCCTCCACCTCCGCCGCAGCCGCAGTCGGATCGGGTGAATCGGACGTTTGGGATTATAGATAGTGAGGGGAAAATGAGCGATGATTTCGAGGTTGGGGAGTTTGATCCGGCGGAAGTGAAGAATTGGGGGAATGAGACGGAGGTTGAGAGTGAGGGGGAGGGTTCTAGGGTTAGGATTAAAAGATTTGAGCTTTGTAAAGAGGGAATGAGGGAGTACATTCCTTGTTTGGACAATGTGGAGGCGATTAAGAAATTGAAATCTAGGGCGAGAGGAGAGAGATTTGAGAGGCATTGTCCGGAGAAGGGAAGTGGATTGAATTGTTTGGTTCCCCCGCCGAGAGGGTACAGGCAGCCGATTCCGTGGCCTAGGAGTCGCGATGAGGTACTGCTGCTTTTGAAGCCCATTATTTTTCTTCTTACGAGTTGAAGTGGCTGTTTCATTGGAGTTCAATTAACTGAACTTTTCATTTGGCCTTCGTTTGATTCCTGTGCCATAACAGTAGTAAAAGTAGATGACAGAAAGTGAAAATGTGATATTAACTCGGAACTCCTTGACGTTAGCTATTGGGTTGCCGATAATTTGGTAGCCATTATTGGATGTAGTATTTGCTGGTTATTCTGTCGAATCTTCGTGAACTGATTATTCTCATCTACTGAAAAGACATTCATTTACCTTACTGTCCAAGACTCTTATTAGGATTCATGATTTCATACAGGTATGGTATAATAATGTTCCTCACTCCCGTCTGGTTGAGGATAAAGGGGGTCAAAACTGGATATCTAAAGTGAAGAACAAGTTTAGGTTTCCTGGTGGTGGTACGCAATTCATTCATGGTGCAGATAAATACTTGGATCAGATTGCCGAGGTTCTTAACTTCTTGATTTAGATTTGTCTCTGGGCTTGATATACCAACTTGATATACGATGTTCCTTTTCTCAATGTAGATGGTCCCAGATATTAAATTTGGTAGTCAAACTCGTACTGTTATGGATGTTGGATGCGGTGTTGCAAGTTTTGGTGCCTATTTGCTCTCACGGAATGTCTTAACCATGTCAATTGCTCCGAAAGATGTTCATGAGAACCAGATTCAATTTGCTCTTGAGCGTGGTGTACCTGCAATGGTGGCTGCGTTTGCAACTCACCGGTTATTATATCCGAGTCAAGCCTTCGAATTGATTCATTGTTCTAGATGCAGAATCAACTGGACTCGCGATGGTATGTCTATTCAATTTAGCTTTTGGCTGCAAAACTAAAGGATTAATTATGTGAGAACCCAGGAACCATTATGTTACATGGTGAAAATATTTATCAATAGTAATCACAGTTTTACATGCTCTATGCTTCTTTTTCTATTTAAATGATTTGCATCATCTTTCTTTTTCTTTTTGTATCTTGAAATTAAGCCCTGTGCATATCTTTTTTTTTTGGGTAGTACTTAAAGACAAGGTTTTCCTAATTTTGTAAACTTGCATGCCTGTTAGGTTGTCTCTTGGTTCTTTTTGAGTTTTACTCATTTTTAATGTTATGAACTCGTCTTATATGACACCTTGTACTTTATCTTTTCCTTTCAAATATCATGATGAAGATGGAATCTTGCTCCTTGAGGTCAATAGGATGCTCCGGGCAGGGGGATACTTCGCATGGGCTGCACAGCCAGTTTATAAGCATGAAGAGATCTTACTGGAACAGTGGGAAGGTATCAACTGGTTTCTCATTAATCAAGTGCTTGTTAGGTTTTGGAAAGTTTTGCATTTCAGGATATATTGTCTCTCCAAGTATTATCTTCATGACTTCTCTTCTTCTCTTATCCCATGTTATAGGTTGCAGTACACATTAACCATAGTGGTTTAGATTATGGGTCCTTAATAAGTTCATGCTTAGTTACCTTTACATTATGAATATATCTTCTAATAAAACCCCCAAATCAAAGATCAGATGTAGATATGCAGTAGTGGGCTTATTGGCTAATTAAAAATGATTTTACATTTATCTTTTTAGCAATTAGATTTGGCTCATTGGTTAGTGTTCCTTCACATCCTTCAGAGATGCTTAAGCTTACAAGACGTCTTTGCTGGGAGCTTGTAAAGAAGGAAGGATATATTGCAATTTGGAAAAAGCCCAGGAATAATAGCTGCTACTTAAGCCGTGACACCGGAACAACACCTCCACTATGTGATCGAGATGATGACCCCGACAATGTTTGGTATCTTAAGAATCATCTTCTAAATTTTATAAAGTGCCTTCTATGCTTTACTGATAAGATATTTGTGCACAGATAATATGTGATATTAAGTGGCAGTACTGTTTGATCTCTTGCCAACACAATTTGATAAACTCCTTTTTCCTTTCCTTTCAATATTCATCGGTTGGTCCAACACTGCAGTCTGGCCTCTTGAAACTCAAAGGCCTTGTGAAACATGTTTTTTCTCACATAATATGGTGATCTGATGCCAGTTTTTTGCTACAGATTTGATCCACTTGGTGTTGACTCTCATTTAGTATACATGTTGAGGAGAATATATAGATAGCAATTTCATATTAATTCAAGTCATGAGATTTGAGTTATTATCCATTATGACTTGTTTGTATCATGCTATTAGGTATGTAGATCTGAAACCCTGTATTACTCGGCTTCCTGAGGATGGATATGGGGCTAATGTTACAACATGGCCTGCCCGTTTGCATAGTCCTCCTGATAGGCTTCAGAGTATACAGATTGATGCATACATAGCAAGAAAAGAACTATTCAAGGCAGAATCGAAGTATTGGTATGAAACAATAAACGGATATATCCGTGCTTGGCACTGGAAGAAGTTTAAATTAAGAAATGTGCTGGACATGAAAGCTGGCTTTGGAGGGTAATATATATATAGAACTCGATGCTAAATTATTCAATTATCTATTGACTTTATTTTGGCTATTCTTTTACCTCTTTATTCTTGGTTTTGGTAGATTTGCTGCCTCATTGATTGATCTAGGCCTTGATTGCTGGGTCATGAACGTGGTTCCAGTTAGTGGGCCCAACACCTTGCCTGTCATATATGACCGAGGACTGATAGGGGTTATGCATGATTGGTACTATCCCTTGACCTGATTAACTTGTTAAGGACTAATTCACATTTTGGATTTTGATATTGAAGGTTCTTGTTATCAATTGGAAGTCCCTTTGGCCTTAATATATATTGCTTCATATTTTCAGGTGTGAGCCATTCGATACATATCCAAGAACCTACGATTTGGTGCATGCTGCTGGCCTCTTTTCTATTGAAAGGAAAAGGTATCCCACTATTTGCTGTGGTTACAAACTACTAGAGATTCTAGTTAATTGATTTTCTATACGTAAGTTCTCTTAACTGGCTTACTTATTCAAATCAGATGTAATATGTCCACCATCATGCTTGAGATGGATCGCATCCTCAGGCCTGGAGGCAGGGTATATATCCGTGATTCTCTCGATGTAATGGATGAACTTCTGGAGATAGCAAAAGCTATGGGTTGGCAAGCAACTGTGCGTGATACGTCTGAGGGCCCTCATGCTAGTTACAGAATCTTAACATGTGAAAAACGTCTTCTACGTTCCTGAGATTATCGAATTTAGAAGCTGAGTTGTTATTTACCTGAGATCACTGTACATATCAGGACAACATGGCGTTATAAAAGTTTGTTTACACAGCCTGGGTTCGTTTTGGAGAAGATAGTATCAAGATGGAATTTCTTTTGCAGATGAAAGAAGAAATTGCTTCAATTCATTGTTACCTATCAGATAGGAAACCAGAGAAGATTGTTTCATATCTTGCCATTCTTATTTCAGGGACCAGAAATGACCGGAATTTGTCTGGTTCCGGTGCCAGTTAGGATTTCGGGTTCTTATATTAACAGTTATCTGGGTTATAGGGGAGGATGCAGCTGAATTGAAAGAACATTAAATCTGGGTAACGCTTCTTTTGTAGCCTACATTGTAACTCGGTTGTAATACACTAACTCAGTACGTGCAAGTTCTTCAAGTGAAAACCAAACTCCTTCGCAATGCTAATCTTCACAGCGCAGGTCCAAACTCCTTTCCAAGAAATTCAGATAAAAGGTGAGAAAAAGATTAAAAATAAACCATTATTTGTATGTTGGCTCTAAATATTTTAAATTGTAAATTGATTTATTCAAAACAAGTAATTTGCAATATATAACAAGTTAATTTCAGTAATTTCTCACCATGTAAGAGGGGATTAAACCTAAAAGGCCTTTACAATTTCATTTATTTAAAAATGTTGTTAGTTTAAGTGATTGAAAAATACATTTTATAATTTGTTTTTTCAAAATTATTTTAATTAAAATTATAATAATAACATAAATTTCAATAATTAACATGTTGTTCTAAGTTATTTAAAATACTTGGAAATTATAAAAATAAATCTTTAGTTGCTTATCAAATTATTGTTGTATATATGATAAAATTTATATAATTATTTTTACGTAATTTTAGCAGTAATTTCTTTTAAAATAATTTGGAAAAAGCATTATAAAAATTAGTTTAAAAAATTTTTATACCATAGATATTTTCAAATAATTTTAAAAATTATAAATATAATAAAAATTTTCATATAAATCATTTTGAAACAGCCTCTTTATTAGTCAGGATAAGATTGCATACTATTTGATCCTCCTAAATCCTATGTGTTAGCGGAATTTGTTATTTTTGTTAAAATAATAAAAATTCATCATCATCATACCCGAAAGTTCCGCAATGAAGCAGGGTTTGGGGGGGCCTGATAGTACGCAGCCTTACCCTTACATTGTAGAGAGGCTGTTTCCAATAGGCCCACATGCATAGGTGACATGATAATAGTGATGTAGAATACAAAGAATAAAGACATAAAGATTGAAAGTACATCCATATATATACCTGATGAATTCCATAATCTGCTATTACCTTGTACCTTGTCCAGACCAGCTTTTCCGGAGTGAGCTACTCTAAGAGTCTGCCCTGATTAATGCCCTAAGAGTGCGGCAATCCCATCGGATTAGGGGTCCATGTAAGGAAGCTCTCCGTACACCTGAAAAAAAACTATGTTTTGTCGTTTACCCGTATCTTATCACGCCAAACTGTTTTAATTCTAGCCACTGCGGCGGTGAGAGCCAACTCTGACATGTCTCCCTTGATCACCTCCCTCCAAGTCTTGTAAGGCCTCCCTTTTCGCCTCTTGTAGTCACACAGATTTATCCGCTCGCCGCGTCGAACCGGAGCATCACAAGGCATCCTGCTCACATGTCCAAACCACCTAAGCCTTTTCTCTCTCAATTTGTCGTTTATGCTAGCTACTTGTAGCTTGACTCGCACTACCCTATTCTGCACCCTATCCCTTTTGGTAATATCACACATCCACCTAAGCATACGCATTTCGGCTACTAGTAATTGTTGCGTATGTCTACGCTTAGTAGGCCAGCATTCTGCCCCATATAACATGGTTGGCCGAATCACTATTCTATAGAACTTCCCTTTGAGTCGTATAGGAACCTTTTTATCACAGAGAACTCCTGACGCACTCCGCCATTTGGCCCACCCAAATTTAATGCGATGTACTAATGTAATTAATTAAAATCAGAATGGTTACAAATAGAATTTGTTGAAGTCGATGGTAACTCAAACCCGACTTGTAACTCAATCACATTCATATTTTCTGATTTGAGTATTTTAAAATAATATCATTTCAAACAATCAAATTAGGATAATATTATTTAAAGTAAAGTTAAGTTCATTGATCCTTTTTAATCAAAGTTGAATTTATATAACTCTAACTTTTAATTTTAGAAGATAATAAACTAAAATTATCGTTTATAATTATATCAAAATAATGTTATTTTGTATAATTAACTTTAATCAGTCTACGTGAATATAACCCAGTACTTTATTAACTCAAATTAAATATGTTATCTTTAAATTAAATCAACCCAATTTATCATCTCTAATTTTATAATTTTTGTATATTGTTTAAATGTAATTACCCTTTTGACCTAACAATTTATCAATCAAGTGTTAATATTAATGATTTCACTCCTAAGGATCATATTTGTAAATGATAGGATATCAAGCCATGATGAGCATGGCCTAGCACCGGCATTGTTTGGCATCATTTAGGAAGGGCGATGACAGGAGAACATGGTTGACCTATATCTTCCTGTCGTCTTCTTATCAAGAGATGTATATGTGTTCTGTATTGTTTTATGTTATTCAGGACCTGTTAATTGAAACATAATCAATGTTAAGCTTTACTAATTCATCTAGTTAAGCTACTTAAATCAAATCTGGACCATACTCCCCGCTCTCGGTTTTCATGTCAATAATGGGTAAGAAACGAAAGAAGAAGAGATGGTGCAGTTAAAAGGAAAAGATTAAAAAAAAAAAGAAAAGAAACAAAGCCTGTGGTAGTCTTTTGTTTTCTTTCTAGGTTTAATCAACTTTTGGTCTGATACAGAAACGGAGACTCCCGAGTAAATGAAGAAGAAACCAAAAAGAGAAAGATGATGACGTAGCCACGCATGCGACACACGCGCCCTGTAGGGTTACGGGCCGAGGGGGGTTAAAAAAAAAAAAACCAGTAAGAGCGGAGACAGAGAGAATCGCTGGTACCGGTAGGGTTAAAAGGGGTCTGATTAAACAAGTGCATTATTTCATCTGTACGAACGTGTGTATTGGATTGGTCAGGAGTCGGGGCTCTTTCTCTAGCTTTTTTCTGTTGGTCTTGTCACCTTGTCTGGGTTGGGAAAAAGCCGATGCCCGAGGCAAATACTGAAGAGCGGGGATTCAAGTTCAACCTCCCTCCATTATTATAGAATAGTGATCCTACATGGCATTCTGTCGAAGGAGGTGGAGGTGGAGGTGGAGATGGGACCAGTTCCTGACTTGGTTTGGGGTCTTGTTGTCTCCATGGAAGTGTGAAATTCAAGGAATGTGAGAGGGAAGCTTCATCTTCCAAATTGGGTCCCATCGTTTCCTCCTAAGATTAGGTTTTGTAGGGATTAAATCTTCTTTATCTAATAAAAATTTTGATAATTTAAGATTCATCAACTTTGAAGACGTTTAATTACTTTTATATACTGATAATACAACGGATGAGTAAAAGTTTGATCTCAATTTGAGATTAATTTGAAATTCAGTTGAATTGATAAACTACTATTCAAATATCAATATTAATGATTTCACGTGTCTCTACTCTAACACTAACATGTGGAAGACATGCACCATATGCAATTCGAACAATTTCAAAGATTTTGAGGACTTCTTAAAAAATTATCCAATCACTCCTAAGAATCATTTTGTAAATAATGTGAGGATTGCACGCCAGGATGGAGCATGGCCTAGCAGTAGCACTGGCATTGTTTGTAGGAAGGTCGTTGATAAAAGCGAGGGCTGATCCCCTGTCCATTTTACCCTGTTCTATTTTGTCCATTTTGCATCTGAGTCATCTACTCATATGGGTTCCACATGAGTGGATGACTCAGATGCAAAGTGGACAGAATAGAACGGGATAAAATAGACAGGAGATTTGAGGGGGACAAAAGCACATGGTTGACCTATATCTTTCTGTCTTCTTCTTATCGAGAGATGTATATGTGTTCTGTCTTGTTTTATGTTATTCAGGACTTTGTTTATTGAGTTATACAAAAAAACAGGGATCCATAAGCTATAGAAAATGTGTTTAGATCACTTGATCTTACTTACACAGAGATATTTTGTAATGAATTATTGGAATGTCTTATCGCAGGAACAGAGACATAAGCTTAAGGCTTAGTACACAGTACATGTGGGAGTTATGTTCTAAGTTCTAACCAATGATTAGTTACCAATGCGTTGGCTTTTGCCTCGCTCGCAGGTTTCCAAGGAGCTTTCCCTTCGTAGACATGGCCCCCTCTTTCATTTATTACACTTAGTCCCTACACACTCCATAGTCCATAGTCCACCAATTTATGTTCTCCTTCTTTGACCCTTCTTTGATAAGTCTTACGTTCTCTAAAAAATTTAGTTATTCTATAACATATTTATGTGTCATATTATATTTAATATTTTTAAAATTTATATTAATAATGCTCTAATTTTAAAAAAATTAAATCATCAATTTAAGTTATATAAATCACTATTAAATAATATAAACAGGTTAAAATTAATCAATCATTAATATAATTTTAAAATAAAATTTTAAAACAAAATTAAATAAATTTATACATTTATCTTTATTACTATTTTTATTAAAATTATTTTAGTAAGATCATAATATTATTTAAAGAAAATATTTAAATATCATATAATATTTTAAATTTTACCTTTTGTTAAAAAAATTCGTAATAATTAACAATTAAATATTTGGAAATATTCATGACATTCACAAATCTCGCATGAGTCACTTACACATCATTTATTGTTTGCTTGACTTGTATTTATCGGTATCCTTTTCTTTTGTTGTTGGAAATTATAGGTTTCTCTTGTGGCCAACAAGCATTTGCAGGTTGCTGTATATAATAAATGCTTACTAACAATAGGATCTAAACCGTTTTGGCCCAATCAGAAATAATTAATAAAAATTATAATTTATATTTTCCAATTACACTTTAAATATATTTTATGTGAATCATTAATAATAATTCAGAAAATTGCTTGCTTTAAATTATAGTTTTATTTATGTAGTTTTATAGTTTATGCAAAATTTTACTAACAAATTGAAGGAGCATTTTATTTCAAAAGTAATAAATTGTTAAAATTTAATTATATGATACTTTTATTTTGTAATTTATAATTTTAAAAAAGAAAAAAATAAAAATAGAACCGCAAAACACCCAATGGAAACGTGGGATGCTTCCTTCCTGTGTGACTGGGGAAAGGAAATCCACCCGTACGATTTAAATACCAGAATGCAGTATCAGTTTCTTGACCTTTGGCGCGTGCGTTACATCTCCCTCCCCCTTCACCGCAAGTTGAAGAGTCCAAGGGCGAGCTTCTTCATTTAAAGCACCGTACCCGACTTCAAGCCTTCGACTTCGACGCCCGCAATAGACCGAGTACACGGTACACAATCATACCCAGGTTTAATTTGCAATAACGGAGTGTGAAATATTCCTTTTTTTTGTTTAAACAATAATTAAAAATCACTCATAAGAAAAAAGAAAAAATATATAATAAATAAATAAGTATTATTTATCAAATTTTGTCATTAAGGGTTTAATAAAAGAAAGATTACTTTAACTTCTAACTTTGTCTGCTTGTTATTAATTTGATTTCTGTCTTTGGTTCTTTTTAATATAAAGCAATTTCCTTTTGCGGAAGCACACGAAGAAGAGAATTTTAATAATTTGTCTCATCTTTCTCATAATTTTTAATTTTAAACAAGTAATGGCTTATTGTAAATCTTCGTACCCTACGCACAACCACAGTAATGATTGCTGGATATATATATATATATATATATAAATATACAATTTATTTTTATTCTATTACCTTCACCTTATAAAGCATCACCACTTCTTCTCATTTAAGCCCTCCACAAAACCGCACTTAACCAGACTTCACCCTTTTCGCTTCACTCCCTTTTTCTCTACTTCTAAAAATGAGTAAACCAATGAATGAACTGTGGCGACCCGACCCCAACCCATTCCGGCCACCGGAGACGCCGAGAGAGCCTATGGAGTTTCTCTCCCGGTCATGGAGTGTCTCGGCTTTGGAGGTCTCAAAAGCTCTAGCACCGCCACCACAAATGGTTCTTTCTAAGACCATGAGTGGCCTTGCTATACAGGAAGATATTGCTGGCGAACTAGAGGAGAGTGCGATCGTTTCTGGGAACCCATTTTCTTTTGCTTCTACGGAGACTTCACAGATGGTGATGGAAAGAATCATGTCACAGTCGGTGAGTTCCTTTTTTTTTTTTTTCGGTTCGTTTGATCTTTGTGTGTGTCAGAGAAAAGATCAAAAGATGGAGACAAACTAACTGGTGTTTTGTCACGTTTCTTAGTGTTTTCGACGTTACAGTAAAGATTTGTGTTTTATTAGGTTTCAAACTCTTCTCTTTGACAAGTTCCGTTTTGTTTTGACGCTTTTTTTTTTTGTAATTTTTCTGCTCTGCGAATAGATTGGGTTGAAAAGATTGCTTCTTTCAAAATCAAACTGGCATTAACATTTGCGATGGATTTACAACGCTTTGATAAGCACATACTTTTCGGATTCTGTTTGTGTTCTTTTCTCTCTTTTCAGTTTACTTCATCCTCTCCAACTTCAAACTCTCTGGCCTCCACCCTCCATTTATCAGCAGTTCCTCTCTCTGCCTTAAATCTCAAATTCTATCTTTTGCTTCTCCACCAAAGACATAATTATTTCTCTGCCACACTTGTCATCTCTTCAAGATACTAGCAAATTAAGGGCCCTTCCCTCTCAGTTATCAAAACTATCATTATCATTCCTTCAAAGAAACATACATATATATGACATATGCACCTTTTTTTTTGTGTGTGTAAATGCAGCAGGAGGTATCCCCACGCACTTCAGGGAGGTTATCACACAGCAGTGGCCCTCTTAACGGTTCCTTAACGGACAGTCCTCCGGTCTCTCCCTCAGAAATGGACGACGT
>JANTPM010000173.1:19747-53717 GCA_025434745.1 Erythroxylum divaricatum | reverse complement strand
TTAATGCCCTAAGAGTGCGGCAATCCCATCGGATTAGGGGTCCATGTAAGGAAGCTCTCCGTACACCTGAAAAAAAAACTATGTTTTGTCGTTTACCCGTATCTTATCACGCCAAACTGTTTTAATTCCAGCCACCGCGGCGGTGAGAACCAAACATAGAATCAGCATAGAACCAAACACTCAAAAACTAATAAGAGAAAAGCACATATGTAAACCAGCAGTGATTACCGTAGGTTCAAAAGGAAAAAGCAAAAATCAACAGCCACACTTATAAAAGCGTTGTCTCCCAGAAAGCCTCACCCGTCAGCAGAACAACGAAAGAAATGTGTTGCAAAAAAATAAAAGTTGAAGGGTCAAGTAAAAGGAAATAATGCCAAGAGAGTGGTCTGGCAAGTTAAAATAATGTTAAAATAATAAAAATTATTTTTAAAAAATAAGTTAAAAAGGCCATTAAAAAATAATGTCACGTAAACCTAAATTTTATACTGTGAAAGTGGAGACCAAGCCCTTTCCCAATCCCAACCCACAAGCAAAGCAAGCTTAGGCCCATCTACGGCTTTTATTTCATCTATAAGCTTTACCGTCTCTCACTCTCTCTTAACAATACCGAGTATTGTGGTTCTTTTGCAGTTTATGCCAAGAGCAAACCTGTGTCAGAGCACGAAGGAAGAAGACAAGAGAGCTCGCACGTCCTTACGAGTGAGCCTTTAGCGGAGGTGATATTGTGCTTGTACAGTCATGGACCCTTCAATAATGAAGATCCTCGAAGAAGACGAGGTGGGTATTCGACCTTCGTAGCTTTTCTTTTTGTTGTAATCTTTGATTCGCTGAATTGAGTTGTTGGAATGCTTCAAATTGTTTGTGGTCCTCCTTGCAACGTTTCACAGGACGAGAGTATGCATTCCGGCGCTGACGTGGATGCGTTCCAAGCTGCACTCAATCGTGATATAGGCGGGGATGTGTCCACTTCTCAGCCGTCTGATTCTGGCACTGGTATTGATTTCATATCCATTTTTCCTGATCAATTTGGTTCTGTTATTGGTTTAATGTTAATTGTGGTGGGCGATTGAAGGATGGCAATAAGATTGGTTTATATTATTGGTCATTGTTGTTACTTTGATGTTCCATTTAGACTTGTTTTGGTACTTGTTGATTGTTAAAATGAAATACAGCTGTTTATTCTCAAGAAAGCAATCAAAGCTATGGTCAGGTGCATCCTAATTGGCAAACTACAACACAGGAAGAAAATATTTCTGGTACTTGTCAGCAAAATGTACAACAACAGCAGCAGCAACAAGAACAACCCTCTTCTATGGTGGAGCTAAATCGGCATGTTTCTGCAGCTGAAAGTCAACAACAACAGCAAGACATCTCACTGGAACCTAATGTTCATTTGTTACATCAGATGCAACCGAATGATACTCCTCAACAAGCGAAGGAGCAGCAAATTCCAATTCAGACTCCTCAAACAGCTGGGATACAAATGTCCGAAAAAAGTTCAGTAACAGTTTCTGAGACTGAAAAACAGCAAAATTCAGACTTTGACTCTCAATTCCTTAAGCTGCAGAAAGCAGGTAGTCAACAGACCACTGGCATGGAGCAGGCTGGCAACCAAAAACCTCAGAGTAAGCAGATACCATTTGGGTTGCTGTTACCTGCCTTGAAACCCCATCTTGATAAAGACAGAGAGATGCAGCTTACAACTCTGTTTACTAAACTGAGGGTGAGTCTCTAGTACTTATCTGATTGGTTATTGTTCTGTTTTTTTGTTTGTGTTGGGCTGTAACATATATGCCGACCTGATTTCTCTTTCACTTTTTTTGTTAGAAAAATGAAATTCCTAAAGATCAATTTGTCAGGCTTATGAGGAGTATTGTTGGGGATCAAGTACTTAGGTCGGCAGTTCAACTATTGCAAACACAGGTTTGTAAGTGAATGACGAGGGATTCCTCTTGTTGTTAAGCTAAACCAGTTCTCTCGTCACACTGCAGGTTGCTTCCAACCAATCCCAGTTACAGTCTCAAGTCTTAGCACGTCAACATCAGGTGAGAATGCCTACCAGTTCTACTTCTACCCAGTTTACTGATTCCCATTCTTTTGTACTTCATCAGAAAGGAGCTAATCCTCCAGATACATCCCATAATCCTTCTTCTTCCGTTCAAATGCAGACTGATTCAAGCCATCTGGCAGTAGAAAACAATGCTCAGAAAGCTCGAGAGATGGAACATCAGCCAGATTCTCATGTAATGCAAACAAACCAGATTCCTACCTCCACCACAGGCACGGTCAATCAGGAGAGAGATCGGTCTTCAATATCCACATCTGGGCATAACATTCAGCAGCAACAGCATCTGCATTTTCCACAGAGCTCCTTTTCAATATACGGGGGTAGTGGGGGTAATTATCGGCCTTATTCTGGAACAAATGTCAATACTTCTGCTTCGTCTGTTAAGCCACAGCCTCATGATAAGCAAATGAGGCCAATGCCGCATCATCAAAATGTGGTTACAACTCAATTAGGAGGCTCAAACCAGGCAATGAGCATGATCAATGGACCAAAGTTTGAGAGGCAGACTTCTCTTAACGATGCTAATAAAGTGCAGGGCAATACTGTTTCACGTTATACTAACAAATCAGGACTGCAGCAGACTGCAGCTCCCTGGCAAGCATCAGCTAACAAGGAACAAAGTTCAGCCTCTTTTTCATCGATAAATTATGTGAAACCGGAACCTGTTGATGTGACTACTGAGCAACATAAATCCCAGTTTTCTAACCCTCAAGGGATGTCTGCCAACACAAACGTTGAACAGGGTAGTTCAATTTCAGCAAGTATAAAGGAGGATTCTTTACCTCAATCTTCTAAAATTGGTTTTGGAGCACCTCCTATTTCAATGCCGACAAATACAATTCCCCCTTCGATTACAACTCAGTTGGACCCAAACGTCCAGGTAATATTTTTATGGTGGGCTTTCTACTGCATTTAGTTATCTGAAGAGTGATTTTGGAGTGCCATTGCTTTAGGCATGCAAATCTTTCTATTAGTTAAAAAGGTAAAAACAATAAGTTTAAGTAAGTTTAAGAATGGAAGTCTTTGCCAAATTTGTTGAATTTTTGAGTCTGGTATAGAGCAATGTAAAAAAATTTCTTACGAATAGGCATTTCCTTTTGGTTATTCTTATAATATAATCAATTGCATAGCCAATCGGGCTAGGTTTTGCAAAAATATATAGCCAATTGGGGCTTATATAACAATTTGTGGCAACTAATTTTGGGTTGTGTATCAACAATGATGTCAAGTTTGAGTATCTACTAATCTGTAAGTTTTAATGTGTTACTTGAATCTCTCTTTCTTATAAATGTTACAGGTAGGCTCCCGAATGACACCTGTAGCGTCATCTTCTGGAGTGAACATAAGAACACCTCCCAAAAAACCTACTGTTGGACAAAAGAAGCCACTTGAAGGTCCTGTCTCTTCACCACCCATGCCGAGGTGAGTATTTTTGATGCTTAGCCTTTAGAAAATGCTTCAAATGGTTTGTCGTTTTCGGTTTTCCAAGACCAACTGTCCTTCGTCATTTGGTGTGATGCCATGCAGTAAGAAGCAAAAAGTAGGAGCCCTTTTGGATCAAAGCATTGAACAACTCAATGATGTTACTGCTGTCAGTGGAGTTAATCTCCGGGTATGATATTTCATTAGTGTGAAAGCCTACAAAATCTACGTCATAATGGGTCCAGAGTACTGACAATGATGTTTTGTATAGGAAGAGGAAGAACAACTATTAACTGGGCCCAAGGAGGAAAGTCGGGCTTCGGAGGCATCACGGAGGGTTGTTCAAGAAGAAGAAGAAAGGCTGATTTTGTATAAGACTGCACTGCAGAAAAAATTGGCCGAAATTAGTTAATATCTTTCTCATCCCTTTTATATCATATCTGCCCATCTTTTCATTCTTAGAGTTGTTTAACAAAATTATATGGTTGTATGTCTGGTTTGCTTGTTTGTTGCAGTGGTCAAATTTGGCTTAAAGAATATCGGTGCTGACGTAGAACGGTGCTTGTCCTTGGTGAGATGTTAGCTTCTTTTGCCTTTATGCAATCACTCTTTGACATCATTCTTACAGAATTGATTCTTCAGAGTGTGGAGGAAAGAATGCGTGGATTGATTGCTAATCTTATCAGGCTGTCAAAACAGGTTAGTTTCCGTTTACTCACACCTTACCAGCCCCCCACAACTGCTTCCTGAGTAACAAAGTTCTGCACTAATTAAATGATCGATCAATTTATATAGGTAATGCTGGGTATGTTTGCCAATCTCCATATAAACTTACCTGATTTAATTGGATCTTCGCAGAGGGTGGATGCTGAGAAGCCCAGACACAGGACTATAATTACGTCAGATATTCAACAACAAATAATGGCAATGAATCGAAAGGCTAGGGAAGAATGGGAGAAAAAACAGGCCGAAGCAGAGAAGCTCCGAAAAGCTAACGATGTGAGTGGTCTTAGATGCATTTCATTTCTATAATATCCTTGCTTGTTAATCTGTTGCATCTTTCGAGGATGCAAACATTTACTACGTGAGCTTACAGATAATTGATATCTTCAAATGCAGCCTGAGAGTGATGACAAAGCTGAAGGTGATAAGGAGAAAGATGAAGGTCGTTCAAAAGCAGTAAAGGTATTTAATGATTCTGAACATCAGAACATGATCTCTCTCCGAAGGAAAAGGAAAAGTGTACTATAATTATGTAGTATGTCTTCTATACAGGTTAATAAGGAGGAGGATGACAAAATGAGGACAACCGCTGCAAATGTCGCTGCACGAGCTGCTGTTGGGGTTGATGATATGCTATCAAAATGGCAACTTATGGCTGAGCAAGCGAGACAAAAACGTGAAGGAGGTACTGACACAGTATCTGGTTCCCAGTCAGCAAAAGATTCCAACCGGAAGCCTCAGTCTACCTCTGGAAGAAATCTGAAGGATAATCAAGATGTTGAAAAGAGGACTACTTCAGCTTCTGCTAATGCATCTGGTAAGTACCTGAAGTAGTGTTTGAATTTGCCATCTTTCCTATGTGTTGCTCTCTCTCTCTCTCCCTTTTTCTTTTCCTTCTTTGGTGTTTCTTAACATCGTATGTGTGGTTTGGCAGGAGCTTTCAGGAAACGTGGAAAGAACCAAGCTATCGTGCCTCCAATCAGGGTGGCACGTTCAATTTCTATAAAGGATGTAATTGGAGTCCTCGAGAGGGAACCTCAGATGTCTAAATCTACACTGATCTATCAATTGTACGAAAGAATTCGTTCTGATTCTTCAGCTGAGTGATACCAAACAAATCTCAAACCACCTTAACTTTTAGTACGATGGTTGGTCATGAGATAACTGCTCAAGTTGGGGTTCTGACTTACGGACAAGCGATTTCAGACCACTTTGTTGGTTGCATGGATGGGTAATTGATTCATGGAAACACTTTATGGCCTGAGGCACCAACATGATGGTACCGGAGATTGTTTGATCTAGGTTCTCATAATTAATCATCCCAGGTAACCAGCTACACTGCTACATCATGTAGGGATTATGTGAAGCGAGCTTATTTTCTTATCCCAAAAGCCATGGTCTTAAGTGATAACACATGGCTTGAATTCTTGAAGATGATGTATCTCTGTATTGATTGAGCCTGGATCGTGTGGCTATGTCAACTTTCACGCAGGAGATTTGGTGATTGCTTTCTAGAGTTGACTCAAATGCCTCCATTTCTTAATGTGCTTTTGTTGGTGGTTGTTTGAGAAACATTGATTGTCTTCCACATTATGTAAATTTCTACGATTGTAAGATATATTTTTATGTATAACTCGTTTTATTATTATATTCTTATTCAATATGAGATAATTTTGTTTATAAATTTTTATTCTGACATTGAACTTTGGACTAGTATTTGTCATAAGCTTTAACGTCTACGTAGACACAATCCCAGAGAATTGCATACGGGTGAATACAGGGTTAGAGCTTTATGACATTCATGAAAGCTTCCCAATTATCGTCATCACATTCAGTCTAAAATTTCGAAATAAAGTGACGCCTCACCTAGTCTGAAATCTTGCAACAAAGCGACACCTCACTTTCTGTAGGCAACTTTGAGAATGGTATGCCTGCAACACAAAATTTCAGTAATTTATTCAATACACAATAAAAAAATGACGATATAAAAATAAAAAGAAAAACGTGTTAACGATTACGGGTTATATCAACAAAATCTAGTAAGTTACAGAAGAAAGACAAAAAAATTTGAAATACGATTGTGATAATTAAATAAAAGTAAAAAATTTGAAATATGATTGAAAGATATTATTCTTGTAAATTAAAAGATTTCAAGTTTATTTAAAAAAGAAAATGTTAAATAAAAATAATTGGTATATTTTAGTTTATAAAATTTATTAATTTACAAAAATTGACCGATTAATTAATAACATATCAATTTTTAAGAAAAGGGATATTAAAGTGAAGAGAATAAAAAAGTTAAATTTTACATATTCAAAGAAAAATTTTAAACAGTTACATTATAAAATACCAATAAGTGTTAATGTTATACGTAATATAAAATAAAATATTCTTTATTTAGAAGACCTACAAATTATAATATCTTAAAATATAAAAATCAATGGTTAAAAAACTTAACTTGTTTAATGATAAAACGTAAACTTTTCACTTCGATTTTTAATTTTTTAGTTTAATTTATTTTAATAACTCATTATTTATTAATTATTTATTTAATGTTAGTAAATTAATAAATTTTTATAAACTAAAATAAATAAATTAATTACCATTTAACAATTTTTTTCATTAAACTTTCTAGAATAATCTCTTTCGAGCATATTTTAAATTCTTTAATTTTATTCAATCTTTATTCGTTCTTATAATAGTCGAATATCAGTGGATCTTTTAAATCTTAAATCTCTAACGTAATTTCGGTCCAAATTTTAATTAATGTGAAATAATATTTCATTGACGATATAATAAAAACACGATAATGGTGTATTATTACATCTTAATCTCAGTGACCAAACTCCAAGAAACTATTCAAAAGTGTACAGACTAACTTTTAGGAACTGAAGGGTACATACAGACTATCCTTTAGGAACTGAAGGGTACAGACTAACTTCAATTGCAGGAACTACAGCTATTGCATATCCTTGTGGGTGTAAACTACCCCTTTATCACCATCCACAACTTGTCCTCTACCTCTCAGTATCCTGCACAGAAAAGCTTTGGCGAGTGATGACTGATCAACCAATTCTTGAGTGATCAAAATTCTGTATGGAAACCAATGCTTGCAATAGGTACATACATACACATGCATATAAGTACACTATGAAATCATTCTTATGAAAGAAAATGTAGGAATCAAGTGGGGACAACTCGTACCATCTTGTCGTTAACAGCCCCTCAACTCCCACAGGACCACGAGCATGAATCCTACTAGTACTTATTCCAACCTATGGATACAAGTCATTTAAAGAAAACCCGAATATGAGAATTCCACTAGAAATTATTCATGTTCAAGATAAGTTTGTGATTGATGAGTTACCTCAGCCCCTAGTCCGAATCGGGCCCCGTCACAGAATCTTGTGCTAGCATTGTGAAAGACAGCAGCACTGATAAGAAAATGGAAAAGGATAATGTCAAAAACTCAGGTTCATTTGATGAGTTCAAGTGAACATACATTGAATCTGCAAGTCAGAAAACTAGGAGATCGGGCATTGATAAAGAAAAATGAAAAAGGATTATGTAAAGAAAAAAACTCGGGTTCATTTGACGAGTTCAAGTGAAGACACTTTGAATCTGCAATTCAGAAAACTAGGAGATCAAGGATTTAAAATAGGACAAGAAGATGACTACTAAGCATGAGAAAGCACCTGTCAACTTGACGTAGGAAGACGTCTGCAACTTCTTGATCTTCAGTTATAATGCAATCAGTATGGGCACTGCTCAAAACAGAGAGAAACTATATACCTTCAAGCACATTTTCTACACAACTCTAAATATTTTTTTGTTTGTATGATAGATACATCACTTTAGAGGAAAAGGAAAAGGTCAACAAACCTTCCATACTCGTGTATGTGGTGAATGGCAGCACGAACATCGTCAACAATTTCTACAGTGCAAGCCATAGAATTGTACTCATGATGAAATGAATGTGCCTGTGGGATGTTGAACCTCTTACTTGCCCTTGGTCCACCATATAAAGTAACACCTAGAATCAAGGAAATGGTTATGTATTCAATTAGTCAGCAATCACATTGATGTTCAAGACATGATTAAGCAAAATCGATTGTTTCACGCCAAAACTAGGACTCCTAACAAAACCAAGAGCAAAATATTTCACCTGATCAACTGGCAAGTCAAATGAAAACTCAGTTTCCTAAAAGATTTCAAATTAATGGAAATCTAACACACAAAGAGTTGAAAAAATACAGGATATAAAGACTTTTCATTTTCACAATATTACAATCAAGTAGATCTCTCAGCAACAAAAGAAGTAAACCAGATTTGAAACGATATTTCTGTGTAAATATTGCATGACAATGTTTTTAACAACCATCAAACTCACCTGATGAGATTATGGCAGAGTTCAAGGATAACTATATTTTTAATCTTCAACTTAATACAATTTTTTATTTCAGTCATCGAACTATTAAACTTTTTAAATAATTTTTTGAATTTTGCTAATCACTTTAAATTAGAAGTTTTACTAATGTCCTTAACGGAAATCATTCGTGTATCAGTGAATCCAAATTGGACATACATTTAGAAGTGACACGTGTGTCCAGTTTAGACACCACGTAGGATAGTGCTTAATAGACGTAAATGAAAGTTCCAATTTAAAGTGATTAGCAAAGTTCAAGGACTGAATTAGAAGGTTCAATAGTTAGAGAACTGAAATAAGAAACATCGTTAAGTTGAAGAACTGAAAGCATGCTTGTCCTGTGAAATCTTATTATTAACCAATATAATTATCAGTAAACAAGTTGATTTGTCATCTGCCATCATCAGGCTTGCCAAATTTTTATTTGTGCTTGAGTTTGCTTAAGTGTGGTCAAACATAGACCATCAATAATTTGAGAAATGAATGCGAAAATTCTGTTGATTAACAACAAAATGAAATGTAGGAATACTTACCTTTAGTGCGTAGATCAATTATAAGATCATTCAGCCCACCGGTCCCCGCTAAATCATTGTGCACAAGAAGTGTTTCCTGAATGTAGAAAATGATTGACATTAGAAATGTCAAGATTGAAACCTCACACAATATGTGGAAACAATGGAAAGATGAGAAACAAATAACATCTGAATGAATAAATAAGGGCAAATCAATACCACTGCATTACAGGCCGCCGGATAATCTATCTTTGCATCTAAGACAATGCGCCTTGCCATTTCTAGATTGGCAGATTTGTCAACATATACATGGCAAATACCATCTGCTTAGCAGAAAATGCAGCATTGGTGAAAAAAAGTTACAAAAAATTAGTAATTGTATAAATGACAAGGATACAGCAATGACTTATCTCACCAGCATGACCCAGGACAGGAATTTTAGTTGATTCCTTAATTTGAGAAACAAGGTTGTTACTGCCTCTCGGGATCACTAAATCAATCACGTCATCAAGCTGGTACAGAAAGAAAATGTGGAATTCAATCTTTAGTTCTGGAGTAATAATTGTCCTCTTCAAGCAAAGAAATACGGGAAGTCGGCCATCAGTGGAAGGTTTACTTCACCTTAAGTAAATCAGGAATTTCATCCCTTGAAGTCACTAGTCCAATTAATCTTCTCCCAACAGTATCTGGGATGGCTTCTGTGATGACCTAAGAACACAAAGTATAATAACTTCACTCAAATCTGCATCAAAATTTGGAGATGCAAGAGATAAAATCTACGTTAATATTTCAAAAAAGAACTTTGTGAAGTAATAAATCTCACCTTATGCAGAATAGTATTAGACTTCACAGCCTCCTTTCCCCCTTTCAAGAGAAGTCCATTCCCGCTACGAATTGCCAAAGAAGCAATCTGCTCAAGCCAGGTAAATATGATTTATATGAAGCTATAATTGAAAACAAAAAACACATACGGTTCCCCTCAAAGCAAGTATCAATACACAATATTAATGCCCCTATTCCACTTTATGCTACCCTCACATGGAAGATCAATCAAGGTAGGTTATGAAACCATACAGCACACAGTGTACAGAAAAAAAAAGAACTCTGTTTAACTACCTGTACTAGAGCATCTGGTCGAGCCTCGAAGACTATCAGGAGAACGCCTAAAGGAGATGATGTCTTCTCCAAGAGGAGTCCATCAGCAAGCTGGATAGCGTAGAAGTAATCATAAACAACAGAAGTCATCAATACACAATTTTGAGATCATAAATTAACCTGACTAGAACATTAGGAAAACAAATTCCATCTCACATTATGGCAGCTGAGTGTTAGAATTAAAACCAAAACTGCAAACCTTGATACATGAAAAGTGAAGGCAAAAATCAACAAATTATGCACAAACACAAGGGCAACTTCGAACACATTTCCTCACCTCAGTCTTTTTCAGAACATGGCCAATGGGGTCTTCCATATTTGCAAGCACGCGAACTGAGTTTGCTAGATTTTTAATCTGCAAAAATTACAAAAACAAGAAATCCAGAAGTTAAGAGAAATTTGAAGGAAAAGATCAGACAGTGGGGAAAAGAGGAAGATGATAAAGCCAAAACAAACTAGAAAATACGTTTTTGGATATAAAGAAGTTCAAGCAACCCAGTATGCCTCTATAAAACAGAAAACGTTCAAAAAATAAAATTTTAGCATAGTCCAAAATATCTTGCCTTCCCAGGCTTTAAAGCCAGCCGAGCTATCAAGGCTGTTTCCATTCTAGCTGCCTCTGCAGCATCGAGATCAGCTTCATTTTCTGCCTTGATCAAATTTTCATTGGCTTCAAGGGCATCAGCTATTCCCAGCAATATTTTCTTCCTATCTTCAGAAGATAATGCCTGGTGCAAAATACACTACTAAGATACTTTGCTGCCAAAATACAATGAAGGCAAGGGATATCTCAATTCCCAAGGGAACGAAATACTCTAATGCCACCACATGCAGAAAGTCTTGAAAATCAGTTCGCATTCTATAGTACCTGAAGCCTTCTGGAACTTTCCCTTGCTGCTACTGCCATCTCACGTGCATCAAATTCTTTAACCGAGGCCCACAAATGAGCATTTTTGTGGAAGAGAGTGCCAACATCCTCTCCTTGCAGGACTTTAAGGATGTTTTCAGGAACAAATCCGCTGGCAAATGAGGGGGAAAAAAAAAGCAACAAAAGAGAAGTACCATGATTTCTTAACAAATGCAGATCAAATATGGGAATGGGACAGAAAAAGTGAAGAAAGTTACAATGGAGAAGTTTTGATCATTGATAATGTATGGAATGAATAAATACCTGGCTATAACAACAGGGACACCAGCTTCAGCTGCATTAACCGCTGCTTTTACCTTAGCTGTCATTCCCCCTCTTCCCACTCTAGACTTGTCTCCAAAAGTGATCTCAGCCTGATGAACTTCTTTGATGTAAGTTCGTATCAGCTTTGAATGTGGACCACTAGGAGGCCCACTGTAAAGGCCCTCAACATCACTCAATAAAACAAGAAGATCAGCTTTTAGTTCCAAAGCCAGCAAGGCGGCTAAACTATCATTATCCCAAAATATACCAGAAGAATCCTGCAGAAGCATTCAAGACGAATATTATAATTCCAAAGAGACATCATAATAGAAAAAAAATTAATAGAAACGAATACAGATAGTAATGGATATGGCATGGATAACATGTAATGTAGTAGTTGTGTGCAAAAAAAGGAGGGTTAAGATAACCCACAATTGAAAATATGAGTTACAGACCTCATATGGATCTTTCCTGGTACTCACTGCATCGTTCTCATTGAATATTGGAATGACCCTCAGAGATAACAGCGATTTTACAGTCTCATTAAGTTGCCTTCTAAAATCTTTATCTCTAAAATCATGATCAGTCACAAGAAGCTGTGCTGATGTCACATCCAACTGGACCAACAAAGAGGTTCAGGTTATAAAAACATCATTTATGAAATAAAAAGAGATAATAATGGCCAAGCCGGTGAGCACCTGACTGAACAATGTATCATACAAAGCCATGAGACTGTTCTGACCAACAGCTGCACAAGCTTTCCCATCGAGATCAACTTGTGGTTTCTGGAGATCAGCAAAGCTACAAAATATACAAACCATAGATAACAATTTTTTACCATAAAACTAAAAAGAAAAGGGAATATCTTTTCACATAGAACCTGAATTCATACAAACTTTTATCTAAGTTTATTTCTCCACGATAAGATCTACAAAACTTAAACAAGAACACGGAAGAAAAGAAAGAACCTGGTGTTGACTAATCTCCTGTACTTGAGCTTCTGGCGACCGATGCCAACAGCACCTGATGTCACCACAATAACTTCATAACCTTGAGAGTTTAATTCTTTGATCTGCATTTGAAGTTGATAAAATTTAAGCTTCAAGAAAAACCATATAATGGAGTTGCATAAGCAAAACCAGATAGCGTTACTTGCTCACAAAGGGATCCTAATCTCCCAACCGCCAATCTTCCATCATTTCTAGTTACAACAGCAGTCCCAACCTGCGATAATAGAATAGTAGAATTTCAATAAATACTTGCACCAATAACTACAATAACACTATCCCAATTTGGCATTTCCTAATACAGTACCCAAGTTCACACAGACACGTTTCAGAAACTTAAAATGGTACATCTCAAATCTTATCTTTCTCGCTGGTACGGACATGGAAAAAGTAAAGGAAACAGGAAATCCTGAAAAAGCTGAAAACTTTGGCAGTTCCCAAGTACATATATGTTAAGACTTCAAGGTAATTAAACTAGGACTGCACATGCAATTTCCATTTTTCATTCTTCACAGAGAGAACTGACATTATATCATATTCAAGAAAGTACTCCAAATTTATGACATTCCCTTGAATTAAGAACAAAAGCAAAAGGAAACCATCTAGAAAAACTAAACAAGAAGATGTTGACACGCAATATCTATGAAAACACAATAAGGTAAGAAGAAAGGAGAGACCTTGATGATAAGACGTTTCACGTCTTTGACAAAGGCGCGAGCAGACTCCAAGTGTTTCATGTTCAAAGTCAGCCACACTGTTGTGAGAACTTGCACAGGGACTGACCAAAGAAAAGAGAGAGAGAAACAGAAAGAAGAAGATACGGCGCAGACTAACAGAAGATGTGAAGGAGACGAAGCTAGCTGAGCTGCCGTCAAGCGAATCTGGCGAGAAAGTCCAATACCACGTGCCACGTCCAATTGTTTTATCTTCATCTTTATTTATAATAATGTGTACAAGACGTGTTTGGATGCTGAGAAAATAGGAAATGAACCCCTGGCGGCTACTTGAACACAGTCCTTGTTTCCTATTCTCCATTGGAAAATTGGGTTTATTCAGTAACTACTATATTTTTCTCACCACTAAGTACAAAACTTACCAAATTGAAATATTTGGCATATGCTTTTGTTGGATTTTGCGTTTCTAAGTACAAATGGAAGTTCTATTTTAACTTAATGAATATGAGATATGAAACTGTCTTTTTTTGGGAAAAAAAGAACATAAATATTTAAAAAAGTGATAAAAAGCTACGATTTGTGTCATTTGAGTTGGCTGTCTCTTACAACTTTCAACGGATAAAAGAAACAAAAGGGTCAGCATATAGAAGACAAAAACTCTACTCATCTTCACACAACTTCAAGAAACAATGTTCAGAATCAAACCCTATTATGTAGTTACAGCACAGAACGATTGATCCTATCAAACCAATCTAAACCAGAAGCCAAGTGGGTACTAAGCCAAACAAGTTACAATGAAATCACCCAAGTAAGCTTTGCTACTTCAGTCCTTGGCTATTTACACAAAATGGTGAAAATGTAAGTCTCTTTCCTCATTGTCTAATAACAGTGGAAAATCGCACTTTCCGCAAAAAGAGTCCTCTCAGTTCGAAAACTTCTAATTTTAACTACATCCAAACCAACTCCATACACAGCATAACAACAGAACACTGACTTGACATTCTTTCTTTGATATGTCATCTTTCTTTGTGAAATAAAATGATGACAGGATCTCCCAGCCAAATATTCGCCCACTAATGTTATGTGTTGCTGAGAAATGCCATGGAAGTGCTCAAGGAAAGAACCATACTTTGATAAAGATAGCCAGAGCCAGCTGCAAACAGAATGATGCAACCAGCACAACTGTAAGATCATTCCCCTCGAGATAAGACTTGAGGTTTGCCGTGACAAAAAAGGCCGAGTCAACTCCTGCACCAAGTATGATGATCCACCGGATAATCTCAACTGGGATGATCAACAGAAACTGTAAACAACATAGGGCCAGCATCGGATGATAAGGTCCTTCAAGGAAGTTCAAAAATCATAAAAGCAGAAGATCTATTGGACACTTACAGAGCACAGAATAAAGATGAACAGAGAATATCCCCACAAGCACCAAAACTGAATAAGGTTGGCTTTTGATCCTAGGTATTGAAGCAAGAAGTAAAACGCCAAGGGCACCACAACTGCATACCCATATACTGAACATGCTGCCACATTAATGTATCCAACGTCAAAGCTCCAGGAAACGCTGCTGTCTGTGTTTTTCTGTATGAGGTAAGTGGCACAATTCCCAAAAGATGCAAGCACAAATACCAATGTTGTCGAGATCCATACAAGCCCGTATCTAGGATTTCAGAGTTTAACAAAAATAGCACATTAGGTATTTGGTGAATATTAAGCCCCTCTTGTGGACTTTGTATACTTGGTTAAATGAAATCAATGCCATGCATCTAGTTCTCCAAGGAATATTAAATTCTTAGGATGCTGAATCACATCATTTCACATGGTTTGTTCTACCAATCAATATCTTTTCATCTGGAAGATAGACACAAGCATGGGAACAATACAGAAATGATACTTCAAGATAGTTATCGCAGTGCATTAGTATACTTAGGAAAGGAATATCTCAAACTAATATATTTTATCTAAATTGGTAGAAGCAAAGGAAATGAGAGACGGGAGAAACAAAAAAGCAAGCAAAATGATTTGAAGGCGAGGGCGAAGAGTGATTTCAAACTCACAAATCAGGGTTTGCATCAATCTTGTTGAAAAAATTTCCACCAATAGGGTAGAAAGAGCTCATCAATCTGTTTAGGACAACATCTGAATCTACATCGAAGTACTGTGTGTATGATGAGACACTAAAAACTCCGTGCCTGTGGTTTGATGGTTGTTGCTCAAATCCTTCTGAAAGAATAGGAAGAGAGGCCATTAGAGGTTAGTGACATCATTATATTAAATACAGCAGCAAATATGTAAGCAACAACAACCAAAAGATCACTGCATTGCTGTTGACATCCAAACATGAGGAAGGATCACACAAGTTCACAATTCCAAGGCCCACTACTAGACAATCAAACGACAATCATCAGATGCTACATTAAAAAAGCCTACGAGCGTCATTTTTGTGTCTAGTGTTGCGATAAGCATTAAAAATATGGGCATAAGCCCACTAATAATAGATAATCGACCAACTATCATCAGATGCCATGGCTGCATCAAGATGCCACATTAAATTAAGCTTACAAGCACTGCTTTTACGCCTAGTGTTGCATAAAGCATAAACACGGGCATGAGCATTGTTACCAGGTGGAGTAGAAAGAGATTGGTACCCACGGCTGCTGCTTCCACCGACAGCGCTTGGAGGAGGGAGTGCTTGTATGATTGCTTGGGGTGCTACATTTTCCACATAACATTGCACACAAATTTTTAAGTACACTTTGAACTCTTAACACAAAATAAATGAAAAACCCTAAAGTGAGGTTTGAAAGTTCGAACCTTGATAGTTCTTGGGGGTTTCTCCTTCAGTGACAACAGCCTATTAAATGGTGAACCATAAAAAGTCAGTCGATTAAATCAAGAAGAAGCCTCATTTACTTCCATTGAATCAGACAAGGATGATCAAATTAAGTCAAGGAAAAGAAAAAAACCTATACCAATCACTAAATTAACAGCAGAATTAACTTCTCCAAATTACCAAATCTCCTAATTAATCCACTTCCACACAAAAATTATGGAAAAACTCGCATAACTGGAAAAAGCAATAAAAGTAAAGCAAAAACCCAAGAACACTAAAGAATGCTTACAGGTACGGAACCGAGCAAGTGGCTAGTGGGGAGGTTAGTGAAAGATTCGTCCATGATGGAGAGAAAGAGAGGAATAGAAGAGAAATTGAAATCAATATAAAGAGACCAAACTGAATCGCGATTAGGGAATTCTCGAGAATTGGAAAAGAGTTGGGGGAATTGAAAGGGAAAGAAGCAGTTGACCCCTAAAGGTTAAAGAAAAAGTGCGGTAGCTTGTAGACCACGCGCCAATGGAGAACTGACCCAGCGAGACAGATGATTACTTTACACGCCTTGAAAGCTGTGTTCATGATGGAAACGATACGGTTGGGGCTAGCTTAAATATTAATAAATTATTTTTTAAAATTAAATTAAATTAAATCAAATTTAATTAATAATAAACAAATATAAGCAATAACGTGTAATATATAATGTTTTAATAAATTACTTAATTAATTTAAACTCAACCAAATTCAAAATTAATATACAAAATTTGCTTTTCATACTTAAAAATTCTCCTAAAAAAAACTTAAAAATTGATCCAGAAAACACCTGAAAATCAATTTAATCCATGAAATTATGGAAAAAAACTTAAAAGCTCAATATAACAAACATTATTTGGATTGGGCTTGAATATTTAAAAAAGTTAAACAAATCTATATAAAAGGTATCAAATACCAATTTGTACCAGTCAATACGTACTATACCAGATCAAAATCGGTACGAAATAAAGGATTGATCATATTAGACTTAAATATTGATCAATATTAGTTAGTTTCAAATTGTACCGACAGGTATTTAAATACTAGCTAAATATCGGTCGACATTAAAAATTTTAAAAAGGAAAACTTTTTATAAAATTTTCAAAAAATTTAAAATTTCATTTCCTCCCTTCTATCTCTTCTTCCCCTCTTTTTTTTAAGTTTTTTAATTAATTCTTTTATTTATTTTAATTTTATAATTATTGTAAATTTTTAATTTTTGTTTTTTAAAAAATAATAAATATTGTTATTACTAATAATAATTATAAATTAAATACAACTTAAAAATAAAGTATTTTAAAAATATTTTATATAATATTTATTAATAAAGTATTAATAATATATTTTATTTTTTAAAAATAATAATTTAAAAATTATTATTTATAAACTAATATTTATTTTCTAAATTTTTAACTATTAAATCAAAATTTATTTAATTTTAAAAAAATTATAAATTATTTTATAAATTTAAAAAATTATCCGAAATAATAACAGACGGTACAGTACCAAAACCTAATCCAATATTAAATTCAGTTTGATATTCGTAACATTATATCAAAATCTTTCAATTAATACTAAAAAAATTCAAACTTTACTAGTTCAAAAATAGCTTTTCCAAATTTTAAGATTTTACTGGATAAAACAAAATAAAAATAAAAAATAACCTCCATATTAATTATAGATAAAGCTACCGCATGATACTGAAGAACTGTCATATCAGCAAAATTTTAATCCATTGTCGAATTATGAATTAAGAATGGAAATATGCAAGATCGCTTCATATTTTAAATTAAGATGTTCAAACTTTTCATTTACAATGTACAAAAGCAGAGTCATCAGATTACTGAGATTTTACACCTTTTTTTTGGTGTTACTATCACGAATCATAGTTCACTGTAGTTACGCCAGACAGCACGAAACTCCTCACGGAAGGTGTTCAGTCGCGCTTTGAGGTTTGGTGTTCTGAGGCTGGCATGAAGAACAGTAACTGCAGGTAGGCACAGATACATAAATAGAACTGTCAAGTTCGTATGACCATGTTTACAACTTGATGGGAAGATAAGGATATTAGTGAGATTTACCAAGAAGGCCAATAACAAGCGCCCAGACAACATATAATAGAGTGCCAGAGACAAACCAGAGAACAAAACTGGCTGCAAAATGTAAAATACGAGTATGCTATCAGATATCGGGTGATTGGAACGCATCTTACCAGTCATCCACCAGATTTATTGAAAGGAAGAGAGTTTGGGAAATTTTAAAGCGTACCAGTTGAGAACAAGAAGACGAACATTGCGCGAGGTTGCCCGCAGATGTACGTTGATTTTTTCGCTGATGGACGGCCGCGAATAACAGGCCTGTAAACCAACAATTTCATAGAATTACGGTTCATGTTCGTGTCAGAAGGAAAAACAAGCAAGTTAGGAAATTAGTAACTCACATGTGCGGAGGCCTCATTTTCGCAGCCAAATGGGGAGAGAACCTCCTCACTGTTCTTGTTACCTTCTCATTGAAAGTAACTGCAAAACTGCCACAGTGGTAACCATTACTAAAAAACGCTAAAGAAATAGAATCACAAAATAATATATATATTCAAACCTATCAAGCGCGAATTAAAAAAAAAAAGTCAAAATCTGTAACTTTTTATCATCTAAAAATCAAATGAAAATGTTCTTAACAGGTCGATAGTCCCCAACCAAAACATATTCTATTCCCAGCTCCAAGCCAGATAACTGCTTCTAAAGTTATGCACTAGCATATGGAAGACACTTATTCTTAATCCAGGAATCATTAGTGTAGTACATGTGAGTTGTGACCCCAAAATGCAAAATTAGATTCTTGCTCATAGATTCCTGGTTGAGTTAATCATTAGTGTAGTACATGTGAGCTGTGACCCCAAAATGCAAAATTAGATTCTTGCCCATAGATTCCTGTTTGAGTTTCTCTTCACCATTAACTACTCCTTTCCATGTCTGACCTTCAACAATTGCTGAAATGCTATCTCACTATGGCAAGTCCAACAAGCAATCAGAGTAACTGAATGAAAGAAAAAGGTCTTGACACCATCAGATCCTAAGAGATAGATAGAATGCAAACTGTTAAACGTCCCTAAACCGAAGTAGCAATTGAATCAATTTTCCATCCCATAACCCAAAGCGCCCAAGAGTAACAAATTCAGAGAATTAGCAAAAAGCATCCTAGCGACAGAACTGCTTGATAAGCAGCCTTTTATGTTTTGCAATCTCATCGTGTTGCATCTTAACAACCTTTTCTCATGAGCCCAAAATGAAAATATACAACCTTGCTCAGCAGGAGTAATTAACATAGTTAATAGGTGAAAATTGCTCGTACTTCAAGTGAATTCAGGAAACAAATGCAAGGGGTAACATGGGATTCACAGATGTTACCTACCTATCGTTAAAAAAACCAATGCTTAAAGCTGATAAAGCAGCGGCAACAACAGCCAGTGGCCTTGTTATACATGCAACCCCTGAATCAAAGCAATCAATTAGCTGCAAATTCCAGCAACCGGAACAACAAATATATTGGAAAAAAAAGAACGGCTTTCACGAATTACCAAGAATGAAAATCATCAAAATGAAGTAGTTCGTCCTATAGCTGCCAAAAAATGGAAACAAGTTCAACTTGCAAGTATAAACAATTCAATTAAAATGAGCAACATATTATCTTTATGAAAACAAAAGGATGGAGCTTGATCTCAAAAAATATAAACGACACAACAGAATCAGTAAAATCATTAATAAAATGAAGTTAGCGAAATTAAATTAGAAAAAGAAATAATTTTTTGTACTAATTAGAAACAATTTATCCCCCAGACATTATTAAAGTCTTTTTCCCCAAATTTTTTTCATTAAACGAAACAGAATACAAGGCGACGAATCTGTTTAAGACCCCTAATTCAAGAAAACTAAAGAGAAATTCGAGCGAGCGAGAGAGAGAGAGAGAGAGAGAGATGGATTACTAGTAAAGATTGCACTTTAGACGGCTAGTCCATTTAGAAGATGCACGAGGGACAGTGAATTTGGAGAAGAATTCGTTGAGAGGACGAGGCGGTGTTGACCACTCCACTTCTCGCAAAGCTCCGATCAGATCTTCCGCAGTTACGTTTCCCCAATCCATCTGAACTTCACTTCTTTGATTAATCAAAAATCGGGAGGTGAAATAGAAGAAGAAATCGGCGGGAAGACGGTGAATACTTGAGTCGCCGGTTCTCCTCTTTACAGATTTCCTTACCCTCTTTGTTAAGGATTTTGTTTTATACTTTTATTACGTAATAAAGATTTCTATAAAAAAAAAGATTTTTCAAATCATTTACTAAAGAGTTAAAAAAGAGAGCAAAATGTCTGAGCCCGGGTTCGAACCGGGGACCTCTAGTGTGTGAGACTAGCGTGATAACCAACTACACCACCCAGACATTGTTGACTCCTTTACGTTGTCGTGCTAGAATTAGAAAAGAAAAAAAAAGTTTAGTTGAATTTAAACTAAATTAGATTTTAATCTGTTAACTTAAATTTTAATTAAATCGAATCTGACTGAAGTCAATAAGCCTACGCGATTGGGCTCGCACAAACTTTTGAATTAACGAATAACTTTTATCTTATTTCATTAGTTCATTATCTTTTTTTTTTATCTAAAATGATGTATTCTTTTTTTAAAATATAATACGATATCATTGTACAATGACAATATAACAAGATATAATAAAAGAAATTATGTGATAATTACACAAAACTATTAAAAAAATAATAGCATTTAAAATATAAAGATTGAAATACAAAAGGATATTCATAGGTGAAGGAAAGTGTAATGATAGGAGTATAGCCAACCTGACCAGTTGATTACATTTGAATAGCAAACTAAAAACGGATATTTGTACTCTGGAGTTGAGTAACCGAGTTAAAAAGGCTTCAGATCAATGGTTAAAAAAGAAAATTTATGTGCAAATGCAAGATGGGAAGGCAACAGCTCATACCACATCTCTGCTTATGTACTCTTCCCAAAGGCCTTTCTCCTCTTTCTGTCTACACAACATCACGGGAAAGCAAAACCAGGAGCCAGAACAAAGAAAAGCATCAGTTCCAACAAAGTGATCCAAATCCTTCAACAATCACCAACAAATATCGAAGTGCGACGATGAAGCTTAAAGCAATCGGCGGAGCTCCTGATTTTCTTTTTGGAGAGACTTGATTTCTTTCATAAGCTCAGCTTGATTTTCCAGAATTGAGCTTACCACTCTCGACAACTCCGTCTGTTCATTTTCCAAAAAGATTGTGTGAATTAAATTGCAGAGGAGAATGAACATATCAATGTCAGCAATGTTCACGCACCTCCTGCATATGAAACTGTCTAAGAATTTCAATATGAAGGTTCCTCATATCTTCATGTATGGATCTCTGAAATGAATCTAGAGTTTCTTCAAGGGTACGTTGAAAAAGCTGAAGTGTGAAGGAACTACCCTGCTGTGAATCTTGCTGGGAGCCTTTCTGAAGTTGTGCAAGTCCTCCCTGTTAGAATACTAAATTTTAGTACACAATGATTCTCTGATGAGAGAAATTAAAGTTAGCAACTTTTACACTATTCTCACATAAATACCATTACTATTTTGCAAGTAAATGAACATTTGAAACTGCAATTTAGTAAAACAATATTTGATAATAATACAAGGAGAACATCCCCAAAAAGAAAACGCATAATGAGGGGGCCAAAAAAGCAGATAGTAGCTAGCACTCATACGTTCATGGTAGAGACTAGTCCAGGTTCTGCACCAGCCAAAGTATCAGACTTTGATAATAAGCTATTCAACAAGTCCTCCCTGGTTTCGGCTCCGGTTTTCTTGACTTTTGGTGAACCCACAGCAAGAGATGTCCCATCACTGAAGGAGGAAGTAGTGCTTATTCTCTCAGCATATGAATACCTGCGAGGTAGGTTTAGAGATGCCGGCACATGTGCCTCAACACTAGCTGATCCTAAAATGTTTTTGGTACCAAAAGATAGAGATACAGAACCAGAGGGAATTTGTTCTGGCAATCCAATTGGAGTTTCATGATTGGAAGAGAAATCTCGAGCATTTAGGTTGGAAATATTCGTGTTAACACCTGTCAATGAGCTCATACTTGTCAGACTGGTTGAAGATGATGAATCCTGAGATCCAGAAAGTGATGCCCCTGATGTCAAAACCCCAGAATTCAAAGTAGCAAATCGAGAAGGCAAATTGAGTGGCTGACGCAGGTGACCAATTTTATCAGAAAGCCTCTCACCACCCCAGGCTTCAGGAGGGGTGATGGAAGAATTTTCAATTTTAGAAGATGGAGAAGGGCTAGATCCCCCCAACAATGGGAAAGAAGATTTTGTGTCTTCCTGCAAAGAATGATGAAAGACGTACACGTCACTTTTTATTATATCACCACAACAATACCATAGAGATCAATTATGTGCAACTAACCGTTAGATTTACTTAGAAAGTACCAAAACTTATAGCATAAATTATTAAAAAATACAATATAAACTAAACAAAATGAGGAATGAAAAGTAAATTCTTTATTAAGAAGTTCAAATATAAAGTCATACTGATATGCACAAATTTTCAGCATTGATAAATGATAGCATCATGAAATGGTAAATAGTAAAATAGTTTATTGTAAGAATCAAGTAGAGATGCTGCAAATGCTGAGCTTAGAGATGGCAAAATAGTGTTTATAAACAAACATACTTTTCATCCTTTTGAAACATTTCATTCAGGATAAAAGTTCGCACACCTGTTTGGGAGTTGAACCGGCTTTCCAATCAAATATTGGATGATCATTGGCCTTATCCTCTGCAAAAGGGAATCTCCTACCAGATGAAGAAAACAAGGATGAAGTCTTCCTATCGATAGGTAAATTATCTTTCTTCAAACCCTCATTGTCCATCCATAATTTATCAAGTGAGGGTGTGATGGGCTGAACATCTACAAGTGGGGAGAAGACCTCCATTTCATCCTTCAAATTAACACCAAATCGAGGAGCATGCAATCTCGCCAATGACGCACCAGGCCACAAATGACTTCTCTGGGGTGTTTCTTTTTCCAAAGATAGGTTGGTTATGCTTGATATAGATGCACTACCAGTTGTGGTTAGAGATGTTTCCACAGAGATACCTGTGCGGCCTGCATTACGAGAACCAGATACCGTTGTGGATAGTGCAACAGAACTTGATATCACTGAGGGGAGTGGGTCAGGCATAAGGATGGAATCTTCGACTGCACCTCCCAACAGAGCTGTCTCTGCAGTACAGCTGTCCTCATTTACAATTACTGGTTTTGATCTTTGCCAGCACAAACTCGTAACAGCCTGTTTGATATAGAATATGTGCAATAACACATTAAAGAGGAAATAAAAAACAATGTAATATTTAAAAGCTGTAAGTCAAAGAACAATTGAAAAATGATCATTTGTGCATAAAACATCTTTCAGAGTAACGTAAAGTGAAAACAGAGAATATTGATTTTGAAAAATCATAGGAAGCCTTTTTTATTTAGTGACCATTATGGGACTCAAAAGCGCAGTCAATGTACAATTCGAGGAGTGGGACATTTAGCATCAAGCTTGAAGAAATAAGAGGCCTTTACATTACAGAAGAAACTGAGGGGTAAAAAGAATCCACCTCTGAACTATTATAAGCACGAAGAACAGTATAAGGCTTGAGACTTCGACGAACATCATAGAACACGACCCGGCCACTGCTAGTTCCAGCTGCTAGAACCCAACCATTGTCCGTGTATGCCAATGAAGAAAAGGGAGCTTCATATGCAATGCAAGATGAGGGTCTTCTAGACCCTGCATCATAAGTGTATAGCTTTTTATCCAGCCCAACACTAGCTATTATCTGTTAGGGAAAAACAGTGGAGGCATGAAAATGGTTGTCCAGTTCATCAAAAATAAATGGAGGGTTAGTTGATCGATAAAAAATGAGAAAGAGAGAGATAAAGACCTTGTCACTTGATGGTGAGAAGCTAACACCAGCAGCTGGTGCCGAATGTTGTTTCAACCAAGAGGCCTACCAAGAAGCAAATAGAAGGAACCATTATGTGTTTTCAATCACAAGAAAATTACATTATAGTGTAAAAGAACCATACAAAAAAGAAACATGAAGCCATCAAACTGAGGTTTTTCTGAATACAAATGCAAAAGAATACTAAGGAACTTTTTCTCCTTGAGGTCTTTATATGACATAAAAGCAGCTATAATTCCAATATAAGGATCTACCCTCAAAACAGCAGCCAAGATATGAAATGAGCCAATGATGTATGAAAGTTATTCTAATGTAGGAACTCATCAAGCCATGCTTTAGTTTTGGATTAACGGTACAAACCTTCGGGTTGCGACCAGTTGTATCCCATAAATGTACAGATCCATCATCACCTGCGGTAACCAATAGATGCCGGCTAATCCGAGAATAATCAAGAACCCTCAGCACCTGGTCTTAAGACCACCAGACAAGCTATTAGCAACAAAAAAGAAAAAACAGAAATAGAAACAACAAACATCCTAATTCAACAAACTAAACAACCTGTTCATTGGGATCCTTCAGTTCTGCTGCCCTAGCACCAGATGCCAGGTTATGAAGAATAAGATCCCCACTTAAACTTATAGAAGCCAGATGCTCATCTTTACAATTGTACATAGCACCTGTTATTGTAGTGGTATGACCCCTCAACCATTTAATACAGCGCTTCCTCTGCAGATCCCATATCCTTACAACTTGCCCACTTCCCCCAGAACATATGTATCTGGAACCCTTGTTACTAAAGCTAATAGCTAATATAGATTCCTACAGACACGTATCAAAAAATTAAAGATAATGCATTTGAGAAAGGAAGCCCTCGCTCTCAATAATATAAACACAGAAGCAAAGAGTTAACTGCAAATAATGCAACGTGCGACATGCAAAAGAAATCAACACCTCAATATTATCTCCACTATCGGTCCCAGAAACAGGAATCGTCCCCATATTCTGCCCATTTTTCCCCCATAACGACACCTTCTTGTCGTCTCCAGCACTCGCCAACACCAAATCTGGGAAAATCCGGAAATTTTTACTAGCTAATGAATTACCACCCAATCTCCAAGCAATTACGCAAGTATACCCAAAACTTGAAGATCAAAGACATAATTCGTATTAAATAAACAAAGAAAATGTAAAGAAATAGTGACTGAGTGAGACTGACTAGTGTGATTCCACTTGACTGAGTTGACCAGGAAGCCAGGTGAAGGAGTGTAAGTTAAGATACAAGGATCTCCTGTTCCGACCGTCGTATCGAACACCTTCACTGTGTCGCCGCCACATGCCGCCAGTAGCAGCCCCGTTGATGGATCCGCCATCTTCCCCGACAAATGAAGAAGATCCGATTCAAAAATTCAAATCTTTACTTCCTTCTTTTTGCTGCGTCATTTATTACAGCCCCACTAAAATATAGAATCACAATTTGAATACATAAAACACGCAAAACCAAATTTATTTTGAATATTAGCACATTCCTATTCTTTTTTCCAATTCTATTTGGATGAACTTTTTGACATGTAAATAAATACTTTTCTCCACTTTGTTATTAAAAAAAATTTTGGTTTAAAAAAAACGCTTATTTAATATATATGAATTTTTTTACAATCAAAATATAACTTTTTAAAAAATTTAAATTTGGAACTTCTTAAAAAATATTTTTTTCATGTAAATTTTTCGAACAATTAATGAACTTATTTTTAATATTTTTTGTCCTTATGTTTTACACGTAATTCTTACAATATCCACAAATTCATCTTCACGTTTACTTTGAAAGTAATGTAATATTATTTGTCTTTTTATATATTTTAATATTTATTTTTTATATTAGTTTGACTTATGCTATAATCCATATAAAAGATTTGATTAGATATATTTTCATTTATGTTTCATATGGTCTAAAATTATATAATAATTAATATATTGTGCTATACATATTATTTAATATACTTAAAATAATATTAATATGCATAAATTATTTTATTACAAAATAAAATATAGTTAAAATTAAAAGTACTTTTTATTTTTATATTGTCAAACAGTCTAATGTATGAAGCTCTTTAAAAAAAGTTCCTTTTTATTAATAGTGAAACAGTTAACTGAATTTTTAGAAAAGCTCTTCTAAAAAAAGTTATACTTACAAAAGCTCTATTGATATAAGTCATCCAAAAAGGTATTTAATAGTTAATACAATGATTTAAAATCTTAAACCAATAATAAAAAATAAATTTAGAATTAAGGGTGCAAAGATACTAGTGATATTAAACTATTATAAAATAATTTAAAATTTTGAAATATATTTTATAAAATTATGCTTATTTTCAAAAAAACTCTTGAAGTTTAATTAAAATTTTATTAAATAAAAATTAATTATTTTAATTTATGAATTTAAAAATAAACTAATTAATTAATAAAATTTTAACACCAAAATTTATTAAATTAGGTCAAAAAAATTAAAAACTAAACTGAAAAATTTGTCGGATCAATTAAATTTTTTAACCATTGCATTAATCGGGTTTAATTTGAAGTTGATAGTGAATTGCCCAAGACTAATTCTTCCGTATGTAATTTAAATTCGACTCGATTAAAATTAGATCAAATTGAAATTAATCGACAATTTACTAATTCAAATAACATTATTTTGCCATATAGACTAAGATTGTTTTGGGTCAGTTGGGTTGAGTTAAATCCAATTTGCTAATCTTAAGCTTATTTCTGCTTTTGCAATACATAAACACTTCTATGTGCTAACTTCTTTTAATGATGGATTTGTTTGTTTGGTGAATTTTATTTATATTTGTTCTGAATTAAGGGGCAATAACTAATTATATTCAATCACTTTGAAAGAAGTTGCTGCTTTTGTAATTCTCATAATGCGTTTGATGGATTAATTTAAGTCAAGATAAGTTCTTCACAGCCTATGGTAAATTACGTGTTTCATTGCCGAATGCATTAATACTATTATTAAATTACATGTTTAAAAAATTAGACTAGAAAATTAAATTAGTAAAATAAAAAAGTTAAAAAATATGAATTAAATCATCTAAATGTAATTTAAATGAGATTATATTTATTCACAAAAAACTTAAATTTTAATTAAAAATTATTCAATAAAAATCATTTTAATTTTTAAAAACTAATTAGTTTATTAAAATAAACTAAATAAATAAGTGAAAAATTAAATAAGAATTTACATGAAAAAACCAATTCAATTTTCTAATCATTAATTATACTTTAATCACTTTATGTAAACAATTAAAATATTACAATTATTATAAGTTGTCAAAGACCCTCATCAACCAAATTTTCAGTTGCATACAATTACTAGTTTATTAAGTTTTCCCTAAAAATTTACTCTCAAATTAGTTTGATAAGCCAAAAAGATTGCCACAGATGAAATGTACACAAAGGGACATTTTGTCACTTTCCTTTGGATCATACGGCCAAAGACGAAAACTTGTATGCAAGTCAGGACGCATACAGCCATAAGACCTCGACCCTTTGATTCAAAGAATAAATAAATGGAAAGACAGGGCCAGAGCCGACAATATGCAGGCGCCCATGTTTGCTTGACAATATCGTAAGCCAAGACGCCATGATCACTCATCAATTTTAAGCTTTCAAAGCACAAGAGAAGATAACAAGAAGTTCCTAAATACGCTTATCACTTACTTCCAAAACCAAATATATGTAAAGCATCAATCTTCAAAGGATTAAGAGGTTCAAGCTAAGATAAAAATGTCATAAGAGTACGAACTGTTATACCTTCACTCTGACCGGCAACAAAGTTACGTTGCTCCTCGGCATGTCAAGATTATAAATGGGGGTCGAGTTGTCGTGACGACCAATAATTTAAGGCTGCCAAGCACTCAAATTGGTAGGAGGTAATATATATATAGTGCAAAGCATAACTACTTACGCAATCACCTTGAGTCTTGCAACACTAATTTCATTCAACCATCTTATAGCAAGAGAAAATGCATAAATCAGTTCAAGTAGTGTACTCAGTCCCAGCGAATGAAACCACTTGGGCAGGCAAAATTAGCCGACTTTTTTAACTGCTTAATCTGCAATTAAAACTTTAAATTACAAGGCCAAATATACAGAACGTGATGATATGGAAGTACTACAGAAAAGATAAGGATACTTGAAGACAAAGAATAAAAAGGAAATAGACAATTCCTTCCATCCCTTGGTATCCAGTTGCCAGATATCCCGTTGTCACACCTCGATAAAACTTTTCCCCAATCAACTTGTGGATATTAAGTTGGAAGTAAACGTTCCTCCTATAGACTGGAAGACAAAATCCCCACAATCTTCGATTTCTGGTAGCTATCTGCATTATTTGGGATCGCCAACAAGTTAAAATACTAAAGCTGGAAAGGGCTGTGTGCCAAACCAATGGCAATCATTGGAAGCCATCTGTAATCCCAGCCTGAAGCACCAGATTTAAGGTAGCAATTCAAACAAATAAGAGAATAATGATTCAAAAATCTTAGTTCATCCATTGGCAATAATGACTTCTCATAAACTAACAAGAAGAAGAATGTGAGACAACTCCATTTGAAAAAATAAAAAGAAAACAGTTAGTCTTCTCCTATTAGCCAAGATCATGTTGAAAAGATAATCATCTGTTTGTTGATATGAACTAGTGAACCGTAAGCATTAGAACCTGGTATCGTTCTTCATTTTGACAAACATATGGTCATTGGTTTAACTCGAGTATCTCAAGTACATGTTCTCATAAGTAGCCAAATAATCTCAAGTGGACATGCAGCACCTTGAAAATTTACAGCTTCTGCTAAGCACAAATATCCTCATCTTAGGCATGAAAAAGCCAAAAATTCTTCAGCAGTAGACACAAGGATGGTGTTGCAAAACATTAAAAATCATGTCAATATTTGACATAATCGAATGCCAATTCCAAACATAATAATTTGCCAATGTCAATGCACAAACACAGTAGCTTTATCCCCTGAATGAATTGCTACAAAACCAAATCTTCAGGGTCACCATATTGATATTCTATGAAAATTTTATGCAAACCAAAAAGATCCTTTGGAAAATCAATCAAAAGTTCAAATCCATGTTATTATATATTTTCTGTGTCCATTTACCCTTTCCTTATTTGTTTTAGAGAGGAAGGAAAGCAAAAGCGGGGATCATAATATCTTGAAGAAACCAAGACAGAACTTTAGGGCATTGTTTAAACTGAAGTTCCTGAACTCTTTGAGCATCGGCAGCTAAATGAAAAAAGAAGAATAAATCCCAAAATTAATGGTGATCCATGCTTTCCATGCTACCAACCATTAAAAACAGTACTAAGAGACTCAACATTATGTCTTTTAGATCTTAGGCATTCACATTCAAGTATTCAGCATTTCAATAAAACATGTGTTATATGGCCAAATGAAAACAACTTGACAAGAGAAAAGAAATGTAAACAGCAATGAGACGTGTAAACAACCAGGGACTAACTTGAGGGATAAATTTCCAAAACCATAATTATGGGCAAGAACATAAGACCATAATCAGATTGCCATCCCTGCTAAACTGTGGGAACAATATATGAAATATTTAGCTGACCTTCTTAAGACCATCTGTTCATAGTTTGGGGGACTATTAAATTTTGTTGGACATCATGAATTTAGCCTTTTTCTCAGCAGGCTTCAGAATTTGAAAGGAGCACATTAGGTTGTCATCCACGCTCATCATAGCACCGGCATTATCAAATTCACCGCAGTAGTTGGGTGCTGAAAATATGGTCACAAGCTGCCTTTCAGCAAAGAACTCGTATCCATCTTCCACAACCTGGACCAAAGAAGTCGTATTAATACATGGAAATAATTGTTGGTTCCATTATAAGTCTGAAAAAAAAGAATAACTCAATCTAGCTCAACAACCTGATGTGCACGGCATACAAGGTCCAAATCATGCTTTGCTAAGAAATCCGACACCCTGTCAGGACCAAAGGTATACGAAACCCCTCTATCATTCATCCCCCATCCCTTAACATCTCTACCAGGATCTGACCAGAGCAAATCACAGAGCAGGCCAGTGTCTGGAACAGCAATCGGCCGAGGTAAATTCCTAATCTGATCCAAATCTGTCAAATCAGGGGAAAGACCACCATGCATACACAATATTTTGTCATCTATGAGAGCAGCAACAGGAAGGCAGTTAAAGCAGTCAGTAAACGATTTCCAAAGCCTGACATTGAACCTTCGCTTACACTCATCGTAAAATCCATATATTCTATTAATAGAAGCACATTCATGGTTTCCCCTGAGAAGAAAGAAGTTCTCTGGGTATTTAATTTTGTAGGCAAGTAACAGGCAAATTGTTTCCAAGCTTTGTTTGCCACGATCAACATAATCCCCTAGAAACAAATAATTTGCTTCAGGAGGAAAACCCCCGTACTCGAAGAGCCTCAACAAATCACTATACTGACCATGCACGTCACCTGAAAGAATCAGTATTTTATGTTATAACGTTAGAACAAGAAAGCTGGCCAAAATAGAATTCAAATATATATCTGTGAAAAGTAACCAACAAGCACACAAAACCCAAAGTTCCATTTAAGCTTACAATTAGGGGAGGGATCATACTATTCTACAACCTTAAACAATACAAAAGGACTGGTACTAGGTGCTGCCTTTTTATGGTTTCTAAGATCAGATACACTTGCTAAAAAACATTCCTGATAAGGGTTCATGTAAAATTGAACAATCAATACTTCTTTTTCAGCGAATTTCTACGCAATGAAACAGTATATAAGTTGCACAACCCATGGTTTGAAGAATAACCAAAAAAAAAAGCCAAATCACATGAGCAATTAATTAACACGTATGTCAATCAATCTCGAAGAAAGAACATCAACAAAAAAAAAGGAAGAGAAAACCCTAAAATATGAGCAAAGAAATAGCTGACCGCAAATCTTGATAGGGGCTTCGAGCTCGAGCAAATTAGGCTGTTGAATGAAGATGTCTTTAGAAGCGAGACAAAGCTGCTTGATCTCAGTCTCCGATAGTTGAACCTGCTTGCCAGGTCTGGCTGATCGGACCTCCGTGAGCCGTCTGATTATATCATCGAGTACGGCAGGATCCATAGTCGCCGTCGGTCCTTGGGTGGCCATCGGATCTTTCTTTCCCTTCTTCCCCTCTGACTTGCGACGGCTCTGCTCTGCTTTCTCCAAAACGACAAAACCCTAGAAAATCATGATATGAACCAAGAAGGCTTTGACGATAGACTTCCGGATTATTTGTGAAGGGGTTCGTGTTTTGTGGGTTTCAATTTTTTTTTTCTCGGAAAATTTAAAAGGAAAAGAAACAAGAATGAGAGCGTGGGATGAATTGTAATTTACATTATATTAATAGATTTGTTTATACATTTTATGAAGATTGAAGCGTGCCGTGACTTTGGAAGAGGGAGGGAAAATATCCAAATTATGGAACATCGAGACGTCCTGCAACGTTAGACTTGGTAACTTCAAATTTTAGGATTCGGTTTGGATTTCAAGATCTAATTAAACGATTTAAATTAGTTTTAAAAATGATATTATTTTAATAATATTTATTTTAATTTATAAAAAATAAAATTTTAAAACTAATATTATAAAATAAAATTAAAATGATCTTATTTTAAAAAATAATTATTCACTTAATATTCTTTCTTTATTCTAATAGCATAGCAACAACTTTAATGCATAAAATTTTTCATGAGAATTTAGTCATAAACGAGTAATCTTACCGGTTGTTTGAAAGTCCTCCCTCAATATTTTTTTTGTATTAAAAGAATATTTGATTAATTTTATATATGTTTTAATAAATTTTAATAATAAATAATAATTTTATCATATATTTTTAATTTTGTATTTGATAAAGTCGCAATATTTAAGATATAAAGTAATTTGATAAAAAATAATTCTTACTGAAATTTAAAATAAAGCAAATCATGTTTATGATGTAAATCTTTAAATAATTTAGATAATTCAATTTATAATTTTTTAATAAATCAGTCTTAAACCATTAATTATGAGATATTCAAGTAAATTTAAAAAATTGTAAAGGGTGTTCGAGTCTCTTGTGAAGTAAATTTAACATGACCAATATTACAAAATACAAGGATTTAGAATTAATAATACTTTAATTTTGACATATGTTGACTAAAACTTTGATTTCTTTTAAAGGATGACTAGAGTTTAGAACGTCGGCTTAACTCGAGTTCGAATCAAACTTTAGTTTGTGTCATTTTCATTTAATTGACAAAAAATGACATTGTTCCAATATATAAATTGAAGAAAGTATAATTAAAACGACATGAATTTAAATATTTTGCAACCAAGTTCAAGCATATCTTTTTTATTCAAAGAGAAAAATTCACAGCGGCTATTTTTTTATGTGCATTAAGTAAATCTTCTGAACGACGAAATAGTCAGCAAATTATGCCAATAAAGTACTTTATCTTAAATAAATCCTATATAACAGATTCAATCGAGTGAACGTAGATAAGAAAACTCGAGCACCTTTTAATTCTATACTCATTTATTCCACCAACTTGATAACTCTAAAAAGCTCATGTCAATTTAATGATATTTTTTTCAATTTATATATCGGAACAATATCTTTTTTGTCAATTAAATTCAAACATATCCTTGAAGGGTTGGGTTGAAGCGAATTAGGGGAGTTTAAATCTGTTACAATCTATTATTATCTCTAAATATAAGTTTCGTTGATACTAAATATTTAATATAAAACTTGAATCATGTCAAATTGGCATAGTGTTTGATTGAATTTAATAATTTGGCATAGTTGATAAAAAAAATTTAATCTAATATCAATTCAATAGGATTTTGTCTATTAACTTTAGAATTGCTCAAATTGAGTGTGTCTGAATCATAATAATTTGTCATCTCTAGTAAAGCAAAATTGATTGCATTAAAATAACGTGATTAAAAAATTAAATCAAATTGTTTAATTTAATTATAAAAATTTTAAACTAACTAATTTAATTTAATTTAATATTTTTAAAATTGATAAATTTATTAATTACTCAATTTTATAAATAAAAAATTAATTAATAATTTTATTTAAATTTTAAATTTTAAAATGAATGAGAATATTGTCTTTTGACAATATTTATAATTTTTTAATTTTATTCAGTTTTAATCCAATTTTGTTACGTTAAATATTTTTTATGAATATAAATTTCAATTTAATGTTTGAAATATTATTAAAATCACATGATTTCAAACTCCTAGCGGATCATGTCTAATGCGTCACCTAGCCGACACAACTTTTCCAAGAACCTAAAAGCGTGGCGTGTTTAAGGTAGCCTCCATTGCTCTTTCCAGCCACACATGGTTTTCATACTCAAAAAGCTTTTCTATACAATCAAAAAGCAAAATTTGACTCATCTCCCACATGACATTCTTATTAAACCAAACTAAACAAATCGCAATTTGCAGAAAAGTACATAACATCTGAGGAATATGCTCATCGTCACAATACACGTCTAAACAATGTCACGGTCGGTACATTCTTTTACCTTTTTTCACGCACGCGAAAGAGAAAACGAATATGCCTAAAGAAAGACCGTACCCAAAGCGAATTGCTTAAGCGCTCGCCATTGGCCATCACAAACAATTTGTAAGCTGCCCAAATTATATAGTGTCAGGTCGGCGGTTAAAGAATCAGTTGGGTCGGTCGTGTTAGGTCCAAACTCACTTAAAATGACTTATAGACTGATCGGTCCATTCTACAAGGATTTACCTAATTCTTATTGACTATGCTAGGTTCAGGCTCTAGTCTACGCATCCACGACCCATTCGCAGGTGGAAGTCTCTCATGCATACGTAAAGACTTAAACCTAGCATCTATCCCATAT